>JAPMLY010000774.1:0-22500 GCA_026401115.1 Tetraselmis chui
CCGGTCGCCCGTCATGATGGCCGAGCTACGGCGCTTGTGGTTCCTACTCGACACCAACGACATCCACATCCGCCCACGCTACATCCGTTCGGCCGCCAACGTCTGGGCCGACACGCTCAGCCGCGAGACGGACTCCGAAGACTGGCAACTGAACCCACGACTCTTCGACCACCTTCAGAGCCGGTGGGGCCCACATACGATCGACCGTTTCGCATCTATGCTCAACACGCAACTGCCACGCTTCAACGCCCGCTGGCGCGACCCCCTGTGCGAGGACATCGACTGCCTGCACCTCCCCGACGCAGCGTGGAGACGCGAGAACAACTACTGCAACCCCCCATGGTCTGCCCTCCCAGCGCTCGCCGCAAAACTCGAACAAGCTCAAGCCGCGGCGACTGTCATCGCCCCCTACTGGCGAAACAAAACGTGGTACCACGCGTTCGCCCGCTTGGCCACCGAGACCGTGCACTTCCCAGCGTCCCGCGACCTGTTCTTTCCCGGCAGGCTAGGCAAGCGCGAAGGGGTCGGACCTCCCGCGTGGAGCATCGTGGCCTTTCGGCTATCACCCCCTCTTGGCTCTACATTCGACGCGGTGCGATTGGCCGGGCGCTACGCCCGGACCGATTAAATACGCATGTACAGCCCGTCCCTCCTCTGCGTACAGGACCGCCGCGCTACGGCTTACGCCGTGAAGCAGCACAGTCGCCCTGGTCATCCGATCTAGCTGAAACTTTTCAAGACCTCCTAGGATCGGATAAGCTCGGGGTTACGGCGGTTACCCTACTCAGCAACTCGCTAGCGCCCTCTACGTACTCGAGCTACCAGAGCGCAATCAGACAGTTTTTTATTTTTTGTGCAGAGGAAAATATCGCCCCGCTACATGCCACGCCAGCCACGATGGTCCGCTACACAGCCTGGCTAGCCCTCCTAGGAACGGTCGCTGCCAGCTCGCTGCAACCTTACTTCTCCGCGGTTAACAAATTCTTCCGCGACCACCGGCGCCAACCTATCGCCGTGGGCGAACTCCTGGCGGACGCCCGCCGTGGCCTCGAAATGCTACAGCACCGCCTACTTCCCACCGCCGCTCGCCTCCCGCTACCCGCACAAGTCGCCATGGACATCCTGCAAGCCGCCAACACCCTACACAGTACCTTCGCGTGGACCCATGCTTCCCTTCCCCAGATGCAGCGTTTCAGAGCCTGTTTAGCGGTGTGCGTCAATTACATGTTTTTCTGCCGCGCCGAAACCGGCGCCCGCTGCCAGACCGGCGACCTAGTTGTCGACATGCCTTCTCAACAAATCTGCCTATTTATACGCAAATCTAAAGGAGACCCGCGCCGCGACGCCGGCGAAAAACCTGTCATCGCTATCCCTGTAGCCGCTAACCCCGTCCTGGCGGACCTGCTCGACTACTACACGGAGCACCGCGCGGCATTCTGCAACAAATTCTACAACACGCCACCCCCGCTCGCCTTTTGGAGCTTCTCACCTTCCGAACCTTCTACCGATTGGGGCGCCGCGTCCACCATCTCCGCTTGGCTCGCCCTCGCCCTCCGCACCGTCAACTCATCCGCACCCACCGGTTTCAAGTGGACGTCGCACAGCCTACGGAAAGGCGCGGCGTCCGCTGCCAGCTGCATCGGCGCACCCCTCCCCGTAATCAAATTTATGGGTGGCTGGGCCAAGAACAGCTCTGTGACCGAAGGCAAATATATTGACCCAACCATGACCCCAACACCTGCTGCTTGGCGGTTCTTCGGCTGGCTCACTCCGTCCCCCCCGCAACACTAATTCTGGCTGTGCAAGCCTTTGGCTTTAGGTTACTGGCAAAACGTGCCCTAGGGTAAATGGTCAGATTGATTTGAATCTAGAGGTTTGCATATCCAATATCATGTGTACGGGACAGTAACTCTAGCGGTTACTGTTACCGTTAATATCGGCACGTCTCACCTGCAGGGCAACCACCTTGCCCGAGCAGTTAGACGCAGCCAACGACCAACGACTTCCCCAACGGTCAGCTCTAGCTAGCCCGTGCCTCATAAGCCGTAGCTAGCCACGAGCCTAGGCACTCTCTGCTTTCGCGCTCAGCCAATCTAGGCTTCGCGCGAACCCACCCACCCATCCCTTTAATCCTGCGCTAATCGACCCCCAGACACTATCACGGCATCCGAGGCTCAAAACTTGCCCTTGATGCCGTGGTTTCCGGTTTGTTTCTAGCTCCCCGTCACCCGAAGTCGCTCTCCGCCATGCTGAGAAGACCAAGTTCGAGAAGTACTCGGAGGGGGTGAGGAGTCGCCCCGACATCCGTTTCATTCCCTTTGCAGTCACGGAAATTGGTACTCTCGGCGGCCACGCCACGGCTTTCTTGACGGAGCTAGCCACGCACGCAACCGCATCTAAAGGGATGCATGTGGGCAAGTTGTTGGCCTCCTAGCGTCGAAAGGTCTCTCTCGTCGTCCATGTTGATAACGGCTTGCGCGGTTTGTCCGCCGGTGCGGACGGCGTGGAGGCCGCTTCTTCCTCGACTGGGATGCCTTCTCCTGCCACGGCGCTCTTCACCCGCGCCATGGGCCGCAAGCGTCGCCGTGCTTCCTCGAGCGGCGCGTGAGGCGCCGCTTGTCGCCTCCACGTGTTGCATTCTCGGCGTGGCCTAGGAGTTTCCTTAGTTTAATCTGTTAAGTTTGTGCACAATGTAGTGCTTTCCTTTTGCCGTGCTTTGGATTCCGTGATCCTCTTGTCACTCTTGCCCTTTTGTTTCCCCTCCCCTCCCACTTTCCATGTCGGTGCTCATCTTGTTCTTCTTTTAACCAAGTGAAGTAGATATTGAGGCCACCAAGCAAAAAAGAAGAAAAGAGAAGCAAACCGAAGCCCGAGGAGCATGAAGGCATGCCACAACGTCAACACTGCCCTCACGAAAAGCGTCGCGGAGATAGGAACCCATAGTGCCATGAAGAGCAGCATAAAGACGTTGCATGAATTCACGTCGCACATCCCCGAAAAACGCCGAAAAGGAACATAAGTAGTTCGACGAACGAAATGGTGCATACGGACATATCTGTCAGAGCGCAAGGAGCGAGAGTCAACACCACCGATGCCAAGGAAGCGACGAACAACCACCAAAATAGCCAAGCGATCAACCAACTCAGCCGCCATCGGCGCCAACCGCCCCCCATCCTACATAATAATACTACATTTGCAGTTTGCCAAAACCGAAAAAATGCAAAAGATGTCATCAAGCGTATTTATAGTTTGGCCAAAAGACAGCCCTCACCCACGGCCCGGGGGTCAATTAGCGAAATATGGGGAAATGTGTGGGTGGGTTGCGACACACTACACAACGTGTGTTATTAGGTCTCGCTAGTTCCAGCTTATGAGGTCTAGCTGGAGTTGATCGTTGGTGAAGGTCGTTAGGTGGTTATTGGTCGCTGCCCCTCCAAGACCAAGTACTTGTGTTTGCGGGTAAGCCGGCTGTGACGCGCCGCTAGTAGAGTAACACCAATCGAACGAAGGGGCGGCTAGTGTCTAGTACACATGTTAGTTAGGTTTGCAAACCTCTAGATTCAATTCAATATGCCTATTTACCACAACGCCACGACATGCCAAAAAGAAAAAAGGCAATAAAGGCGTGCACATGCGACGATCATGGAAGTGGTCGGGACGACTCGAGCTATTCGAAGAATCGTCACGCCGCTGGAGAGCATGGGGGCGCTCTGGGGCCGAAAGACTTGCACTCGGTTACATTGTTGTTCTCCCCCCCCCCCCCCCCCCCCCCCCCCCCCCCCCCCCCCCCTGAAATTGAAATTGAAATTGCTTACAACAATACCAAAATAGACCAACTGTTGTCTCTAAGCCCTCCCTGCTTTGCCACACTAGGACTCATTTGGCACGGGCTAGACCGTGAACCACTAATCCCGACCTCATCGCTGGGAGTAGCGATACCGTCTAAAACATACACGTAAATCAGTATTTTTCTTTTTTCTGATTCTATATGTTTTTTTTTGCATACAATATGAAAAAAAGTGTCGCTATTCTCCACGATACGCGGCCTATTCCAGCCGGGGCGGGGACGCGGATCATTTAGGATGGTTAGCTTGTTCTAGTCGAGTCGGACATGCCTTGCGTCTGCTCTTGTGCGCCTCCGGTCGTGCCGGAGCTAGGGCGGAAAGGCGGGTGAAAAACCCCATGGCTAAGGTCGTTGACGGTCCCTACTCGGTCCATGTACATCCCCGTCCGAGATAGTAGTTGCTCCTCCCGTCGCAGCTCTCCACCTAGCCTAGTCTTCTCTCCTTCTTCGGGGGATGGGAAGATGAAATAACTAGGCCTCAAACGGTGTCCGGCTGGCCCTCATGCCCCCGTGCCAAAATTTCTCATGACCCATGTCCTTTCGCCGTCTGTTTCTCGCACTTGTGTGATCGCGTTGTGGCCGTTGGTACCCTCCCCATGTGGTTTACGTTGTTAGGGGGCCGCGGTCACGAGCAGAGTGCCGTTACGATGACCCTAGGCACACAACATGAGGCAGCCTGTCGATATCCGGGTACCGACTAGGGGGAGGGGGGTTTGTAGAACAAAGAGATTGAGTCGCCGCTCCTCAAAACATGGTGGGTACGGGAATATTTTTCCATAGATCCCCCGTACCCTGTTTTTTCGGCGGCGAATGATCCTCAAGACCTCCGCCGCTAGACCGTGCCATTCCTCCGGCTGCGACCCTCCTCCATCATGCGTAGCTTCGAGCCTCGCCCATAGGGGAGACTTAAAACTCATAGGGTTGGCGACCGCTAGCGAGCGCCGTGCCCTAGCGCTGCTTCCCATTTGTCCGCCGCCAGCTCCAACACCCTCGTCCCACCGCTTATCCGCCCGTACCCTTCTTCGCCAAAAAACATTTCGTAGACGCCGCCCCCGCCCGTTTCTCGGGAAAGTACCTGCGAGTATTTAGTCACAAAAACATATCGGACGAGCCGAGCGGGAGATCCATGTGCTGTTGTGCAGATATTACGATTTTCCAAAACCCTCCGTACATTGCTTCCCGACAGCTTTTGATCCCGCGGATCGCAGCTGCCGGTACCTCGTTTAGCCTCCTACCGTGCCAAGTCTGGCACGGCTACATGGAGATAGAGGTAGGTGCCGACGGGCATGCAAGCGCACCTCTCTCTGGGGCTGCAACCGCTTCGCAACCGGCGAGCGCTTCCCCCCTATATTTGAAAAGGGGGGGCGAGGGGCTCTCCGATGCAAGTCGCGGCGGAAAGGCCCCTTTGTGGAGATTGTGCGGGCCTTAAGCCCCCCCCCCCCCTCCCTTGTTGTGAGATCCCTATGGTGGACATGATATTGGACACATCTATACGTTGGACTCCGGGGGAGTCTTGGCCCTCCACCTATAGGTGTTTGCTATAGGTGTTCGCAGTGTGTGCGCGATGCGATGCGATGGGTTCATATGCAGAATATATTCCTATCGGGTACCGACTTTTGGCGGTACTTAGATAAGGCGTACAACTCCGTTCCGGGAAGCGGCGGTTCTAACCCCTTTCATGCCATTCCGTGTGTTCATGGATAAACATGTTATGGGCCCTCCGCGTTTACTGCGGGGTCTACTAGGGCACCGGCCGGAGTTCATGGGATGATGTCCATTAAGGGGGAGTGTTGTGAGATCCCTGTGGTGGACATGATATTGGACACATCTGTACGCTGGACTCCGGGGGAGTCTTGGCCCTGCACCTATAGGTGTCCCCCCCCCCCCCCCCCCCCCCCCCCCCCCCCCGGGGGGAGGGGGTTCTTGGTAAAGTACGGTGTAGGTGTGGGATTGGTTGGGTGGGGAGGTAGTTGTTTACAAGTGGCTGAGGAATTGATGCGGTCGATGTGGTGTAGCCATTGGAAATAGTGTATGTGTAGGTGGGAGATGAGACATGTAGTGTCGCGGGTTGGGAGGGGTTGTTTGGTGTGTCAGTTCTAGGGTTTATGAGTGAAGCGATGCTGGTGTGGATGAGGGTGTGGGGTGCCCCTGTGCGGCTCATGACTATGGGTATGATGTTCAACTTTTTGCCATGCCTTAAACGCAAATTGCGATTGAAAAAGAAAGTGGAATACAGTGAGAAGTCCACCGTTAAAACGGCCACCCTTTTGCTATGAGAAGAGGGAAAGCAAACAACCGTATATGGATAGCAAGAGCATGCACCGCATTCCTTTGGTTAGGCCCACTAGGGCTGCTATGACGGGCACTAGGCACGCGCGATGCAGCCAGGTTGATACATAACTTCAGATTGATACATCTGGGAAAAACATGAAATGGAATTACATAAATGTATTCACCAACCTTAAAATCTGGCATCGTCATGGCTCGCGGTGCATGTTGTAAAAAAAAATCACATTGCATGGCTCGCGTGACTTCACCGCGAAGGACGGGAATAGTCAAAATTTAAGTCACGCCTACCCGCCGTCGTATTCTCCTGCTGCGGCTGAAAACACTCCGCGCTAGGGGCATTACTATGTCGAACCCCAATTCGCGTAGTATGTCGGCCGTCTTGATTGGCAGCGGCCACTCCCGTTTCGATATTCGCTCGTTCTCGATGTCGATGTCGAGGCGGAGATCCGAGCTGCGCACTTTGTCTCCCACTCCGCGGGGCTGACGGCTTCGTTCCTTTCTCGTCCCTCTGCCGTACGGCAAGGTCGCAATGCACGTTACGCGTGAGCGTCGGTGTCAACATTTTTGTAAATAACAAGTTTACCAGAAAGGAGGCAAGCACCCGTCGCAATGATAAGGTCATAATCGACGCATAGTTCATTACCTTAGATGGCTATAAACCATATTATAGTATTTTTTCTTGTAAGAACGTTACCATTTGCAAAATTGTATGACTAGTGCCGAATCTATCTGAAGGCAGGCACAGTGATGAGTTCCGAATGTAACGGTATTTGGTGGACAGAATATCAATGGAAGCGCACGACAGACGGTTATATATCCACATTACTACATATGATATTAGAATGGCCTAGGGTTTTTTCCTCTTTTCTTCTTTTTGCTTGGTGGCTTCCATAGGTTTTTCTTGTAAGCAAATTCATATATTTGAATGGTAGCCAGTTTTTGCTGTGGTTTTACGATTCCCGAATGTGAGAATTCACCGCCGTACAGGTACCTGTACTAGAGAAATAAAACACCGGTCAGCCATAATAATGGGCGGTATCGACACATGATCATTATTGGAGCAGGAGGGTGGTGCAGCCGCTGTTGCCTGCCTTCCTGCTCCGAGGGATTAGGCTTCCGTGCCTGGTTTCTTGTCTTCTTTGCCGGTGAATTCCACTACTTTCTTTGTAATCCATAGATACAGAAATTATTATTGGAGCACGCACAGTCGAAGATGAAAGGTAATATCATAATGTACGTTTTGCTTGAAAGAACACCGCTCGTCATCGTTCGAACGGGTGGTATGCATTACCTGCGCTGTTATGCTTTTGCTTTGATGGCGACCGGCCTCGCGGGCGGATGCGGCGCGGGGTTTCCCCGGCGACCCGCCAAGCGGTGCAACTCGCATGGCCAATCCCGAGGAGCGCGGCCGGGCGGCAGACGGACGCGGCCCGGCCGCCAACGTCTCCAGCGACGCGCAAGTAGCGTCGTCGAGGCGATTTCCTGACATGTTCAGCTGTACCAGGGCCGAGTTCTTCCCCTCCAGTACCCGCCTGCGTCGCAAAAATATATGTGTGAACATTTATGTCGGTGTATCAGCACAAACAGAAAAGACATCAAATAAAAAATCTACAATCGCTAACATAAATAACATGAAAACATAATCGCACGCCCCCACATTGACCGGTGAAAAAAATATCGAACGGATGGCACTATTTCCTGCGTTTTTTCGGTGATTTTGGGTTTCAGCAGTGTGTAAAGGACTGTGTCATTGTCCTTGTATTGGTGTTAAAAAGATTTATTCTAACTAAGGCACCCAATTTAATTTGATTGTACTCGTATTAAATACGATGCGGAAAATAAAGTAAAATCTATCAGAGGAGCCAATTCGCGATGGACGTCCATCGCTACTACCGGGAGAGAAAACGACTCGTATACGGGGGTTTGATGAGAGTGCCTTGGGGACGACACCTGAGCTCTTTGGCGCCCGCAGGCGTGATAGCGTTGCTGGTGAGGTCGAGAGAGCGCAGTGCGCCATGGCCGTCAAGGTACTTGCAGAGCGCGAAGACACCAATGTCTCCCGCCGAGTTACGCGCTAGACCGAGCTCCTGCATCAATCGCGAGGAAGGTTACTCAGAGACAATAATGCCTCAATATTGGATGGTTTGTGAACTAATATACGTTGACAGCCAAAATAACCACAACGCGACGTACTGCTGTATTCGGCACATAGACATCCCGTACGATCACACCTTTAATTAACCCCAAAATCTACGAAAAACAGGGAACGCCATTTCTTTGTTCTGAGAAAGTGGGATGCAAAACAAACACATCGTATTCGATGTGATTTGGACGCATCAACATCTCCGAGATTTTGCAATGATCAATGTACAGATACGGCGAGATTCGGACCTGCATCACAATATTAACTATTATTTATGCTGTGCTTCTGCTGTATGCAAAAGGAGCAAAGCAGTGAAATGTAATTGATAACAGCAGTATTATAATTGGAGGTCTAAAATACCTGCAGTACTGTGTTTACGGTTAAGGCGTCCGCGAGATGGCTGAAACCCTCCGCCTTTAGCTTGCACATACCGAGGTTTAGACTGGTTAGGGCCACATTGTGCCGTAGGCCTTTGGCGAGCTGCAGCGCGCCCGCTGCGCCGAGGTGATTGTTGGCGAGGCTGAGCGCGGTCAGGCCGGCGTTGTCGGCGAGAGCGCCGCCGAGGGCGCGAGCACCCGAGAGCCCGATACTGTAGTTGTCGTTCAAGTGAAGCCGTTGCAACGCAGGGGGCGGCTCCGACAGCAGCGCGGCTGTCGAGGGGAGGAAGAACCACAGCGGGAAAATATTAATACATGAAAAACATTTTGCTTTTACGTTTGCGTCCCCACGTTTCGTACTTGACTTACTAGTTCGACAGTACATAATGCACTTACTGCAGAACTTTATATTGTAAAGTTTACAAGCTTTAGCCATAATTCAGCGAGAAAAAATCATTGACGCCGTAGTTATTTTGTACTTAACTACATCTCTCGGAAATTCAATTGTAAGTAATCAGGCCCTGTCTAACCTCATAAGCAGAGCAGAACCGAGAAAAGCCCCCTGATCAACCACCTCACGTAGCCCTTCAAGACATTGAGGGTTTCACACACTCAGCATATTCATAGGTAACGGTACATGTACACTTAATAAACGAACGCAAGCCCGCAAATACAAACGACAGCCACAGTCCTCATCGCTTCAATGTCGGAGAGCTGCCAATGACAGTATTTTGCACCGTGGTCAGGCAATCCATCAGATAAGGATAAATAACAGATGGGGGTAACAGTATTAAAATGGTTTCGTTTCGATTGTCCCTACATCACCCAATTAATACTTATAACACTTTTAGAGCTGCATTTATCCGTAAGTTTTGAATTATAAAATGATAGACATGGGTCATTATCTTGAAAGCGGCAACAGCGGATGAATCAATACTCCACGACGGGTTCATGCGTGGCCAGCGTTTGGAGTAAGCAAAATGGACACATAAAAACATTGGATACAAAGCAGGTATATATTTAACCCTATAGCCGCTTTCTAATCATCGAATCACAAGGTACATGGCGGCAAGAGGGTTTGGTGAGTGAAGGGGATTACTGGCGATGGCACTTGCACCCGCGTCTCCAACGTGGTTTCCCTGCAGCACAAAAATTGCATCCACCTTTAGAATCATATTAATTGGTAGGGCATCGTAATAGCGTCCAATTTGAATGAATGAATCTGTTGATAGAATAAACATTTCAAACCTCGAGCGAGAGCGATATATTTTGCGCCCTTCAACACGCATGTCATCACAGTTTGTTAACATTTCGAAATACATGTATTCATAGAATTGGCATTTCCAACGACCGCTCTGCGACACACAGTCAAAATAAGCGGAACAATGATGACATCGGAAAATTGTCGCGAATTATGTTACATCTTCCAATAAAACTAAACATTAAAATCAAAGCTGACAACACAGTAACCAAAACAATTACCCGTACCTGTAGGTCAAGCTCAAGCAGGGAAGGGTTGGAGCGGAGGAAAGGCGCGAGCGCTTGCGTTCCCGTGGCGGTTATATCGTTGGACGCGAGGCTGAGCGCAGAGAGCTGTAACGGCGGGCGGACTTCGCGCAGGCCACGCCCCACAACCGAGACGCCCTCATCTCGGAGCCCCACGCCCGATAGGCTCAGTCGTGCCAACCGGGGGAGCGAGCTCAGCACCGCCACCAAATGCGTCGCACCTGGAAAGACAAGACGCATATTTTTCGCCATTGGTTCTCACTGTCAATTTATTCGAACACTGCAAGATACGAATGGAATAATCACTCCTAACTACGAATAGGTTCTAAACTAGTTACGGGATTTTCAAATGTACAAATACATCATTACATTAATATTTACAGTCGCCAGCGCTATTAACTGTTTCAGTGCAGATACTTGAATATTTAACTCCAAATTTAGAATCACAGTTTCATATTTCTAGTATGCAACGTGCAAAATCTCTAAATAATACCACCCAAGTCTTGAGTAGTGAGCAAGAACAGAGGGGATAACACTGGATACTTAAGGCAAATTTGACATGTTTGCAGTCATATGTACGGTATTGCATCGGGAATGGAGGCGTCTGAATGCCTCAGATAACAGTTGGTTTCAGATTCGCATTTACAGTCGTTACAATCGAGCGATGCAATATGCGCAATCGTTTCCTGAATATTCAAATAGTCATCGACGGAAGATACTTAAACTTCATTACAAGCGCATATAATGAGCGATGTGGCAAGAAGGAAACCTGAGAAATAACAGCGAAGACTCGCAATAAAGAAGGTGTGGCAAAACCCAGCGCCGACGCAGCAACGAAGATACGCTTATGAACACGCGCTCCGCATAATTTTAATCGGGACCAAACGGAAGCAAAGCCGTGTAACATAATCAATACAACTACTGGAATTTGATTGGATGGAGAGCTACTTGATTACATTCTTAATACTGGGGGTATATAAAACGTACCAGCAGGCCCAAAACTATTACGCTGCAGATTGAGCGTCGTCAGGGAAGCGGCACTCGCGGATGAGGCCAGAGCGGGAAGCAGGTGCCCGATCGCCTTGGCGCCCAACCCACAGCCCGCTAGCTCCAGCTCGCACAGCTGGGGCGCGGCGCTGCTCCGGAGGTCTGCGATGACCCGGTGGGAAGAAAAATTGCTCAAGCACCAAAATATACACGGCAATACTGCCAACATAGAGTCTCCTCCCCGTTTTATCGATGTTGGATATATTCACTTGCGATGTGTCACTTAAAACTATTTCATTCACTTCGTAAACTCTACGTGTGTTTAAACAATCGATTCCAAAATCTATTGTTTTGCTCAAAACGCTTCTTCTCCCGTCGATTTTTCTATGCATTTTATTTGCATATTTTCTGTACTTTGCCGGCCAGTGTATCTCAAAATCTTTCCTTACAGCGCGACACCTAAACATATACAATTCGATATTAGGTTGAGCCGAATATGCCGCAAACCCTTCCGGGAAACACACACATACACACACACACACACACACACCTTAGCGAATTCGAAAAGCCCGCCAAATATGTTTTAGTGGAGGGTGCAATAATATCCCGAGCTGTATTATGGAGTGTTTTAGATTGTGAAACTAGAGATCACGGAATCAAACTCGGCGAGAGCGGTGTGGGTGCTTACCTTGCGCGAGCAGCATCGCACCCAACAGCCCCAGCTCCAAATCCTCCACCGTCAGAGAGTCGCCTCGCAGCGAGAGTGTGCCGCTACCGGCTGCAGGTCGTGGCACCCGGAGCTCAAACCCGTTGAGAAGGCCGAGCGCGGGGTGGGCGGTGACGGCGCGCAACAGCGGTTCGAGGTCCTTCGCCTGCGAATCGACGATGGGATTGTTGGCCGCCGATCATCGCGACATCGTTCAATCGTGAGAACGAGCTTCGCACTTCAAGCAAATGTCAGCTTTTGTGGGCAGAAGCAGATTACCCCACAGTACTGAATCTCAAATCGATCATAAATAACCAAAACTTTCAGCCGCGAATTATGCAAATCACTTGAGGGCGGCAATTTCATACGGAATTAACGCGGCAGTACTGATGCGGCACTCAACTGCGATGGTATGAACAAGTATAGATGAAGCCTCACACACAGAAAACACGCAACTCGGGAGGGACAAGGGGCCTGTTGGCTTTCAGTAAGATCGAAAGAGCCAACAATAGAGCGCGTGCGACATGCATAAAGCACAAAATTAAGTCGAGCGGGGAAAAACGAAACGAGGCGACATCATAAATAAAGCCGATTTTTAATTAGTAAGGAATGAGCTTTAATAATTCGAATCTGCACTCTTGAAACATCGTATCATAGGAAGCAATTAAGGATTTTCAGCAAAGAGGCCAGCAGCAAATGCCACAAAGAAGCGCCCCATGCGTCCCCAAGTCTGAACGGAGAACGAGCGCTAATCACTCCGAAAAAAAAACCAGCGTTGGGGGGATAAGGATGAGACGGTTAGGTGAGGTAATTTCATCATATGTATTCACATAAAGCAACATTCATGAGTATCGAGTGTCGGCACGCTGTTCGGAGAGCCGCAGCTAGGGACTCGGAAACGATGCCGTCAATTTGGCTGCGGCAATAATTCGATGTCATGGACATTCAGTTCATCGCCAATGATGCCAGTAAACCAATCAATGCAACTGGGCGTTTACTCTCTTCAGCCGCTGTGTCACAAGTAACTACGGCTGTTTTGCTTTTCGTCAATATAGTAACAACATCAATGGCGTGGTCCTTCAAACCAATGAATGCTGCGAGGCGCCGCGTACCTTCAAAAGAGGGGTGCCCCCGATGTCGAGCTCCTGCAGATTCACGTTCCGAGCGATCAACCGCGCGAGGAGGTCCACATCCAACGGTCGACACGCGTCACCCGAAACGCGCACGGACGATGCGCCCGTCCGCAGCGCCCCAACCGGAAGCTCCGCACCCCCACCCAGCGTCAAAGTGCTCAGCCCGTGTGGCGACCGCCCACCGCTGCTGCCGTTCGACGGGAGCACCAGCAGCGCGTCAACGAGCCTGGGGAGGTCTTCCGCCCCGGCGCCCTTGAGCGTCAGGCTGTGAAGACTGCTGTTGCACCTGCGACAGGTAACCCGGAAATGGAATGACTGTTTTAGCAGGAAATTTTCTATGCTCACCCAAGTTTACTATGGTTACCAGACATTGCATGATGAAGATATGGGAACGGGTGAGGCTTTGCCTGAGGACGTCGACGACATGGTCGACGGTGATGCCGCGGCCGAGGTCAAGGCGCAGCACGTTCAGCCCAGGCGCGCTGAGGGATACGAGGTCGGGTAGGAAAGATCCGGGCGGGACCGCATCGAGGTCCAAAGCCCCGCCGCCGCCCCTGCGCACCGAACACAGCGCATAATTAGCCACCCCAACGCCATCTAGAAAGGACATATCAATTTCTACGAAATATGATAAACTAATCGCATACATGAATTTCGGCAAGAAACGCGGGCAGTTCAGAAACAAATAAAGCTTCATATTACTTGAAAATTTACCTAAAATGCCTTTGACTGTGAAGGAGACACAACGGAATATCAAGAGATGATGGGGCTTCTTCATTTTGTAAGTAAGGCAAAGTTGGACAGGTTGAAAGTAGGAAAACTCTTGTTGGGATGAGCGAACTCAGCTATTCGCGCCACGCAATGAGGGGGGGTACTTCGATGTTCGATTGTGGAACTAGACAAGCGACCGCGAAGTGGACGTGTTTGCCACAGGATACAAACGGACAGAAATGGGCGGATGTACCTGGCGCCTGCCTTTTCTGGTGAGCCGCGGCCCCCGGGTTCCAGCAACCCCGCGCCGCCGCTCATTGTCGTGGGCCGCGTGAGTGCGGCGCTGCTGCCCCCCTACGACGCCGCGCGGGGGGAAACAGTCAATTCCACTCATTTATCGTATCGCACGAATGACACAAATTCGCGGGACAATACGGCATTTTTTCTAAAGAACAGCCTTCCGCTCTGGAAATCAAACTGTACCAGCGAATCTTAACTATGAAACACGTCCGAACACGTCACAACTCGTTCTCGGACCAAAATAAAGAATAAAATATTGAATCAAATTAAAACGCAATCACTTTAAAATACAAGTACAGAAACTAAATATTCATGTCGACTGGATGATCGAAGCTCATGAATAAAAAAACAAAAAATTAACCACAATCAGCGGTTAATGAAAAAAATACCTTGGCGGCGAATTTGGGCGGAATGAGCAGGCGCAGGGCATCGAGCGGTACTGCCGCGAGTGTCTCGTCGGGCAGTCCGATGCGCGGGCGCAGCTGTTGCGCCACCCTGGCAGCCCAGTCTGAGCCGGTCGTCGAGGTGTACTGCACGCGGTTCGGCCATGCGGCTATCAGGGCGGCCACCTCTTCGCCTGATACAGGGCAAGACAACAATGTTACACGGAATCCTTGCTTCTTCTGTATCTGCATATTTTCAGCTTTTACGCATCTCTCGGACACTGCAATTCGAGAAGCACTGCTCCACGCTGATGATGAAGACAATGAGAACCAGAAGCCAAAGGATATATCCTGACCAGGAGTTGAATCAATTTTTTCTCTCCCATTGAAACCGAACGCCCATTCCACAGTTAGAAAACAGAGCCGCGCGCACACGTGCGGACATACACAATTTTACGGTCGATGCCAGGGCACCATTTAAATCTTTTATTCGCAGAGACCGCGCGGTTTAATATGCTTGAAAGAAAGAAGGGGCGGTTCGCTGGCTGAATCTTGCCCGCGCATTTGTCAATTTTATGATGGCCAAAATCAATACACACATCCATCGAAGAGCATTGGTCCAGATGATCGCAAAACAAAACAATCAATGCCAAACGCACCGTTTGTTTGCATACTACAAACCCGTAAAGTCAACGGTATTGCATCAAAAGACAAAATCCGAGTATTGCTTTTTGTTCTTTGTGCTTTTAAAACAAAGCCAGCTGGACAAAGCACATCCGCACCGCATGAGTCGCAATTTCCATTCCATCGTAGCTATCAAAAGCAGAAATAAAGTTATTTGAATATGAGACGCGCCGTAACGAAAAAACTCGGTGAACGAGAAAATGTGAAAAATAGGGACTTTGATTAGGGGTGTTTCGGGATTAAGAGACACCCCGATACAATGAGATGTAGCATTAGAATTAATGGCAATGGCCTTTCATTTCACACACCCACGGACTCCTCCGATCTTATTCCCCGCGTTGGGAAATAAGAGTACATAGATAGCGACAAAATACGATACGCGCCGCACAAATAATGTTCATGTGCTCATTCAAGATGCATTTGCAAATATGGACTACCAACGTTTCCGATTTTCTTGCGAAAAAGGGACGCCGGTACGTTTAAAAAGACTAAGCAACCGAATGCACTCGCGAGTATTTATCATTGAAATTAATAGCAACGGCCTTTCTTCTCACTCACCCACGGGTTCCTCGCCCTCCACCGGCGCCAGCACCGCCGTAATACTGACGCTGGCGGACGCAACGACCAAGATGCTCCGACCCGACCCCGTTGCCTCAACCAGCTCGGCGCGGCAGTAAGGCCGCGCCAGCAGCTCCTCGTCCGCCAGCACCACCACCGTGTGCGCCAGTCGTACCAGGGCGGCCTGACTGGCGTCACTCTCGGCTAGAAATCGAAGAAAAAAATCAGCGGACAGCAAATTGATAGTCTGTATTATGATAAATATTACCAAAACATACTAATATTTGTCTGTCTACTTATGATAATAAAGAACAACGTACCAATGAGCACTTCGTGTGGCTGTGGGTCGGCGAAGGTGCGGTACAGCGGCGACAGAGAGGCGAGGAGCTGCGCGCTAGCGCTGCCCGGTCGACCGTCCGCAGCGACGACGTAGCAGCGGAAGGCGAGGCCGAGCGCGCGGAGGAATTCGGGCGCGGCGGCGTAGGCGTGCTTTGCCACCTGCGTCTCCTGCCCATCGAGCGCACCCGCAAAAGAAGTCTTGAGAAGTGGCGACCCACAAAAATCAAAACATCAAATAGAAAAACGGCGGGCCGAAAAGCTTAATTCAACAGAAATCACTCAATTTGACAAAACCCCGACGATTTGAGTAAATTCCCATAGTAACGAATATCACGTACCACGTTCAAAAAGCCATCGGCTGATCTGGAATTTGTTTGTTATGAAAAATGTACCGAGCAAGAAGATTCACGGCTATGAACTAATCAAATAACAGTAACAATAGAAAACGTCCCCCAAAACTCGCAACTCGTCTTACCAGCTGCAGCGCCTGCTGCTTTGCGGCGCGAACCCCCAACTCAGCTGCCCGCAGCTCCTTTCGACCGCTGCGGATGGCGCCACGAAGCGCGGGATGGGCGGCGCCTCGCGCTGCCAGCAGCCCCGCCTCATCCTCATCCTCATCGTCACCTTCACCCGCTACCGCCGACTGCACTCACCCGCACCCGTAAAACGATAAGTAAACAAACTCGCGACACATAACATTTCAAACAAATGTTATGCGATTCAGCCTGTCCCAGAAAGCTGCTCACTTTTTTCTCCGGCGACGAAGCCGCCGCCGCCGCCGCTGCCCGACCCTCCGCAATGTTCGCCCGTTTTTTCAGGGCAGCACGCTCCTCCTGTTCGTCCGCCAACGTACAATGCGCACGATTTGCAAAATATGTCAATGGCAGTAGCATGGTACGCGAAATCCCACCGCGATCGTGGAATGAGAAGGCTATTTGCGAGTACAACATCTGAAAACATCAAAATTAAGCCGTGAAAAATAGTTGGCATAATGCTAACCCAGTAGAGACAATTCCTGCGCAAATAGGGCGCTCAATTGTATACACAATCACCCAGATTGGCGGAGCATAACTGAAAAGGTCGACGGATAAATCGATACCGGCATAAAACAACGACGCGTGTACTATTAGACTTTTAGTTCATTTATATCTCAATTGCAACTAAAGAGTAGTAAGTGTGGATTGCATTTTTGGTGCAAATGATAATTCAACGTGCGATATAATTTACAACAAATTGTGCATTTGGTTTCGACTCGTTCTTTTGGAATGCTAAATTCGGTACATTTTGGTTCAGATATTCCACGACCCTAATTTAAACCCTCACCGTTACCCTCTCACCGAACACCAGTTGCTTACAAAACAATTGTTCAGAGTTGATTCAATATTATGACGCCTAAGGAATATCACGGGCAACATGCGAATCCTAATCGGGCTCAAGAGAGCACAAGGCTATCAAAATCGATGCTGAAATGAAAGCTAAAAAAAAAATTAGCAGATTCGAAGACATGAAATAAGTTATTTACAAAAATGAACCCAAAGATACACCCGCTTCTTAACATTTCCCCAACACGACGAAAATATTCAATTAATGCAAATTTTGGTTTGGCTGTCCTCCTCACCTCTCTCGCCCGAATGTTGTCTATCATGTTGTCATGCACTGAGATCGCCTGCAGCATGCGACTCTCCGACGCCTGCGCAGCCAAACGCGCCGCCGCCTCCTCTTCCCACCTACCACAAAACAAAATAAAATTGAGCGGCCCAATAACCCGTGTAATTCGATACGAACCGCCCTATCACTTGCCCAACACAGCCAATTAGCTTTAAGTTCGAGCGGGCCACGAGCAACATGTCCAAAATTCATGTGCTTGAGTAAAGGATCAGAGCAACCTATCTTGAAATAATACAATACATATTCACTCATTTAATTTTTGACGTATATCGGAAATACAAGTAAAACAATGCATTCAATGCCGACACAAGTAGGTTTGTGAAGCTAAATCACGAAAACTTACAATTTTCAAAGATCTCAAAGAGTGCGAACGAAAAAGTGGGCGCCATAATATTCGCACCCCGCAATGGCTTCCTCGCGCTCCACCTCCGCTGACGCCAGCTTCGACCGCAGCTCGCTGTTGCGTTTGGAGAAAAGTGGCAGAAGGGTGGCGTAGAAGTCAAGGAGGGGAGGGGGGGCGTCATTATAATGCGTGTATCTATTTTGAAGCGTCCAAACAAAAATATTATATAATTATTAATCTTTTTATATTCATATAATATTATATACACGATGAATAACCGGTGAAAGATAGACGCAAAATAAACGCATAAAAAGGAATTAACAGAATTTACAGAAAAATACGCCAAAAACATTAAAAAAATCGGAAAAGACAGAAATTGAAAATACTTTTATTTCAATACATTGACGTTGAAATCAAAGTATTTTCAAAATCAGTAAACAAACGCACTTTAATGGAATGAAGTTACATGAAAGTAAATCGCCACGGAAGAAAAGATTCATGACTGCGTTTCTGGGAGCTAGGAATTCGTAATCCATCAAAAAAAGCATCAGCGAGGTAAAAAATATCCCTAGAAAATACCTACATAAAACAAAACAGTAATACGGTGCACAATCAGCCATAACTACGACCCATGACAGATTAATGATCAATGGTACGGTGCATGCACGGTGGCTGCGCATTTGCTGTTGCGTGATTTCCCTCCTCGCGTGACCAACCTATTGAATTGCTGTTTCCCTTTGTCGCTTTATTTGTCTACTCTGCGTTTTTCTTGTAATTAACATTTAAGTGGGATAAAGCATTGCCGACGAACAAACGCACCGAATTTCTGCGCGCGCGGCATGCAGCTCCTTCTCCATCGCAGCCGTAGACGCGCTGGTGCGCGACTTGATGTCCCTCAACTGCGTCGCCAGCTGCGCCGCGCGCTGCTTCGCCTATTGCATCCACAATTCAGAAAATCGTCGTTAGAAAAAACAATCTATTTTGGCATTTTAATAGTTGTGCACCAATGCGTCATTGTTTCAGTCGCTAAAAGGAAGAGCACAAAGCGATAATAGTTTCGGCATAATTGAATAGATTTAACGACTCGGCAATATGTAACGTTAGTATGAAAAAATGTATTTAACGTAATGAATATATTCTATCGTAATAACATTACAAACTAATGCAACATCCTCGACAACAACATGAACACATCAGCATTGTCGATTTGGTTCCATCCGAGGTCATGCTTGTCCGACGCATCAAACAGGTATTGCAAAAGCAGACCTCTTTACAGTAAAATAAAACACAGTCCCTTTTCATCACACAGTCTCCAAGAAAATACGTTTGCCGTCAAAATAACAATTAGACCGAGACAAATAAACAACATAGTGATGTCGATTATGTAGTGAGAGAAACACAAATCTGAATGCAAAGCGTGTCCTCATCAGTTGCCTCTGAACTCGCGCCAAAATTACATAAATGACGACACTGTGTCACTGCAGTAAACTAATGTGAGACGTGTGGAAATAAGAGCCATGGCGATGAACATATCTGCCCTGCCGCAACGGAGACTCGTAAAGAAAGAATAACGGCATTCTTTATTTCAAAATAAAAATAACATCAAAGACATATAAAAGGGAGCAAACATGTTTCACAGCAAACGTGTAAATATGTTTATTTGCTGTGTACTTTTGCAAGAAAGCGCACAAAACACACGAAAGCACAGTAACGAATTAGCGGGAATACGATGGGAAGCGGTTCAACGGGGTAAACACCTCTTCGGTCTCCGACGTGGAGGCGGCCACGTATTTGTCCATCGCCTCGCGCGTGTGTTGCGAGTGCTCCTCCATCTCGCGCTCCAACCCTAAAAAGAAACGGGGGAAAATGAAAAAAAAACTAAATGCACTAATGCACATTCAACGCTCATAAAGAAATGTTTGTCAATGTACAATCCACTTCAGAGCATAAATTTTCTGAACCATGTCTGTCTGTCTGTCGAATGTATTCGGTATTATACAGAATGTGCTTTGGGATGACGAAAAACATTCTGTTTAGGGCAGGCGATATAATGAAATAATACATCTAACAAGAAAAAGAAAGTGGGAACCAGCAATGAGAAAGGAAAAAGGAGGAAAAATGAGGCGATACAATTCACATCATCAATAAAGTACTGCGTAATGGTACAGGTGAATGAAAATCATTTCAAAACTTGCTTACAATAAATATTAACTGCGAATATCAAGGACCGTGCTGACAATAACAGGACTAAATAATAATAATAATGCATTCAGGCTCCGGGTCCGGGAACGGGATAAATTGCGATTTATTGATCTGAAAAGAATCCGAAAAATGGGGAGCCTTGAGAGGAAGCGCACTGTTGGCTCGCTCCAGCAGCGCCTCCTCTCGATCCTTGGCCGCCCCCAGCCGTCGCCGCGTGTCCGCCTCGAGCGAGCGATGCACTGACTGCAGCTCAGCCAACTCTGCCTCGACGCCCAACGCCCGCGTGCGCTGAGAGTCCGCTTGACGCTCCGCCGCCTGCAGCAGTGGCAACCATTCCGTAGTAAAAATATTCAAAAATGGAGAGAAAACAATTTATGACTCAGCGCGTAGCCGCATATCAAAACAATTATTTTCTTTTGGTGCGTATTTTTAGAGAAAGTAAAATATTGACGGCAAACACTTGCTCAACAGTTTATGACTCTTCACGACATTGCACTAAAACATCAAAGGCTCGCAAAATTGCAAAAATCGAATACAATTCCCTCGCCTCCGAATGATGATCATTTGAAAACACATTCGCAATGCCTATAATGCTTTCAACGATATGCGGCTTCACAGCAAATCAGCCCAATAATGCTCGCATGAGATATGACAAAGAAAATCCGTCACTGCCACAGTAGCTGACAACATGATACGTCATCCGGCGAAAATTCAAAATGACATTGTCCGCGTCAGTATAACAGATTGTTCAAACAATTACCGGTAAAATTCCCAGTGTATTCGCTGATTTCCAAATTTACGAATATCTGAAACGGTATATCAATTTTCAAACGCCAAAGATTTGAGCTCTATTTGCGCAATTTCGCTTAGATTACATTATTATACAAACTAATGAAATACACTATGTTTGTATTTGTTATTTCATTTCTCGATCAAAAACCAAACACGAGCTACGAAAACATGGAGGGTCACCTTCACTCGTTCGCTGGCTCGCGCCTCCGCCGCCAACACCGCCGCCCGAGACGCCTCAAGGTCCTGAAATTTCATAAGAAAAAGTCAGCACACAAGTTTCACAATATATCTTGAGCTGAAATATGCTACTTCCCAAACCCTGCTGAAAGTCGTGTCGCCATATTCTGAGATGTACTGGAAAACGAAATATTATATACAGGTAAATGTTCTTTTACGCATCAGGTAAAAAAAACGTATTTTGTCCAATGCGTTTGATGCAGAGATATCTGCAATTATACTCGGTGGTGAACGAAAACACTGTTCGCCTGGAGAATTTCCAGAAACATCCAAAAAAGGTCAACCAATACTGTGGTACCACATAATATAGATATTCAAATTTCGCAGATTCGCTTTAACAAGCAATGGAAACAATCGGGCGCAGCAATGGAACAATCAACACATTCGGATTCGCATCGCTACTGAAAGACGGTTTCCGTGACAGACAATCGCATAACATTTTTGTGGAATTGTCGATTTTGTACGTTTCATTTAGGTGAGAGAGGATGCGAGTGGCGGGACCACCTTTCTCGCCGCTTCCATTTGCTTCTGCTTTGCCGCCACTGCAGCGCATAGGGCAGCGCGCAGCTTCGCCGCCTCCCCAGCCCCCTCCGCCAGCCGCGCCTCCGCCTTTAACACACACACACACACACACACACACACACACACACACAGACACACACACACACACACATTCTCGAAATAAATGAAAAACATATACATACATTTGTGGCACAGATTGACATCCACGGTGTTGGGGTGTACGATCCATTACTTTCACACGGGAGAAATTTATCTAGACTTAAAAATACAACAAAACACAACTATCAAATACATATTACACAGTCATAGCAATGTTTTGAATATTCCCAAAATACAATAAAAATTCAGAAAATCTGACTATATGTTTTTGCAACGTTCAAGGTATTAAATTTTATAAGATCACGCGGAGAGGTGTGTATATTCTTTAAATTCTGTAGTGAAACTAATTTTCACAAAAACAAATTCACATATATGTATACAAGGTTGTCTACCCTAACGCACACAAAGCCCTATAGAAACCCTCCCGAACACCCCATTCCTCACCTGCGCCACAAACAGCCCCGCCGCGACCGCCACCTCCGGCGGGAACTCCGCGCCGTCGCCCAACACAAAGTCCAACGGCTTCACGGCTGCGAAAGGTCGGAAACAGTGAGCGCCTCCACAAAATGTGCACAACCAAAAGCTTTGGTCGCATCACACACCAGCTCTTCAAAACTGCAAACAAAAATCCCCCAAATTTTTTAAAATAATAAAACTCACCTAAAAGTCTTTCGTCA
>JAPMLY010000774.1:27500-70000 GCA_026401115.1 Tetraselmis chui
CCCCGCGGCCAGCAGCTCTAGCGCCACCGACCCCGATCCCAGCTGCCACGACGCCGTTGCAGTGGGTAGGGCGCACGCGATGACTGAGGAGCTGGAGAAGATGAAGGCGGACCTGCACTTGCACGACGCGGGGCAGAAGAAGTTGACAAAGGAGCAGGAAGAGGCGGTGAAGATGGAGGGGGAGCTCAGGTGAGAGGAAGGATCCTCTCTGCTTGAGGGCTTATGAGGAGTTTCTGGAAATGATTATGTGAACTTTGCTCTTGCCAATAGCATCCTGCGCTGCCTATCTATGGACAGTATCGTAGTCGCTTTGGGTGTGAGGGTAAGTTTAGCCAGGGATGAGGCTCTGTTGGCCTTTCGCAACCAATTATGGGATGAGCAAGCAAATGTCCAGGCACACAAATATGAGATAAAGCCGTGCGACGGTTCCATGTGTATTCTCAATTTCATTCAGAACCCCTCAACCCAGCCACCAGGCGCTTGGTGGATTTATGAGTGAGGCAGGCTTGCTGTGAGAACGGACGGTGTGCGCGTTTTGTTGTATTTAAGGGATGTGTTGCATTGCGTTTCTGGGTTTTTGCGGTATATTATGTTTTTGCTGCATGCTATGTTTTGTCAAAAGGAGAAGATACCTTAGTTCTCGATGAATATAGAAGTATTACCCAGTCATGAACCCCCCCTCCCCTATTCACACAGACACAAACACTGTCGTTGCCAGGACCCTGAGGGGTGTGTGTGTGTGTGTGTGTGTGTGTGTGTGTGTGTGTGTGTGTGTGTGTGTGTGTGTGTGTGTGTGTGTGTGTGTGTCGATTGGCCCGTGCATTGGTTATGTGGTAGGGAGAGCCTTCGGCTTATCAAACAGCGCATAATGCGGCGAAAAGCGGAGGCGGCGGAGGCGGCGCGAAAACGGGCGGCCAAAGCGGTGGTGCGCGAAGCCGCGGCGCGGAAGGCGGCGGAGCGCGCGGAGGATCGCGCCCGACGGAAGGCGGAGAGCGATCGGCTGGCGGCGGCGCGGGCTGGGCGGCGGCGGGAGGCGGAAGCGGCGCTGGAGGCGGCCAAGGGGGACGAGACGCGGGCGACGAACGAGCTGGAGGGGCTGCAGGCGGAGATGGACCGAATGACGGAGGAGAAGCACACTCTGGTGATGGAGCTCAAAGAGGCAAGCGCCGCCTTCCGCCCTCTCGTGGTTTGTTTTTAGTTAACAGTGAAACGTCCACGACGTAGGTCGATGATTTTCTTCCTCGTAACTTTCATCTCACCTTAAAAGCGTATACACTTTGTTGCCCCGTTGCACACACACACACACACACACACACACACACACACACACACAGCACTTAAAGCACTGTCTTTGTCCTTGTGCGAGAACCCTGCTTTGAAATCAAGGCAGAGAGACTGGGACAAGTGCAAACAGAGGTGGAATTGGTCAAGAAAGGGGCATTCGTGGCTGTTGGCTGATTCGTTCTTGGAGTGTCCGATTATTGTCAAGGGGTCGTCATTTCGAGCTGCTCGCTCGTGTTTCTGGTTCATCTCCGCCGATGAATATCGCTGCTGAATTATATTATCCATGTTGCTGACTGCTTTTCCCTTGATTTTGCTCGAGTGTTCATTCGTTCTTCATTTGTGTGTGTTGCGCGTGTCGGACGGCGTATTTCCCGCGGATCATCTTTCAAGTGCGTGTGTGTGTGTGTGCGTGCGTGAGCGTCTGTGCGAGTTTTTGTGTGTTAGTCTTTGCGTTTCTTTTAATATATCTACGCTGGTGCGTGTGTTTCCTGAAAGGGCGGTTGGGTTGAGCTGCCCTGGGCGACGGGCAGAGGTCGACACAGCTGCTCGTGAATTGCGTTCATTTGTGAACGCACCAATATGATACCAATTGGTCGACTATAAATGTTGCCGCCCAATTCGGTTTGTTTCGTCGCTGCATTCGTCGTCGCCCAACGTGGTGTCGCGGAATTTCGCTTCGTGATTTGCTGCGTGTTTTGCGCATGTCGCTTTATTAATCCGTGTTATTCATTAATATTTATCGCAATTGTTATTGCTGTCTGCGTTTCACAGCCAAATCCATTATTCAAAAGTAAGCAGAAACAGATCGTCCGCAGGGAGCGGACAGGATTCCGCTGCCCGGCATGCATGCTTTGAGTATTTGACAGTTGCCGTGCATATCTATTTGAGCACAGGGACTTCCGTGCACCATATACTGTTTTCCTTGGCAATATTTTCTGCAGTCGTCGGCTTTTGTTCGTATCTGTCATTGCGACTCGAAATAATGCTTGTCGTTTTTCTCCGTTCGTAAATTTAAATTGTGCTTTTGTTTGGGACGTGCAGATTTTGCACGAGGAGGATGAGGCCCGACGACGCGAGGCGGAGGCGAAGGCTGCGCAGGAGGCCGCGGCGACAGCTGAGCCGACGCCTGGTGCTCGTGGCGGTGTGGATATGGAGGAGGGAGAGTGCGCGGTGTCCCCGCAACAGCCCGCCGCCGCTACTACTTCAAAAGCGCAGCCCGCCTCTGCCTCCACCGTCTCCACCACCGCGCGTCAGCCGCCGCCGCCTTCCTCCCCCGCTGTCACCCCGCGCGGCTTCCACTACGGTCAGCTATCGAGCCCGGGGGCAGGCGCGGGTGTGCCGTACTCAACGGGCTTCAGTCCGGCGTCGTCGCGCGTCGGTGGGGGAGGGGTACCGCCACGATTCGGCGGTGTGGTACACCCGAGATCGCCTATGTCAGGTTGGGACCGAGGGCCGTCGACGGGGGGCGGTAACGCGGGGCCGTCCGGCTTTGGGCCGCCACACGGCGACGCACTGCAACGACCTGGGGGGATACCGATGCCAAGAAGCGGGTCGGGGGGATTCGGCGGCGGGATTCCTGGCCGGCCGATCCCGAACGGTGGGCGCGGGTTGGGCACGCCCCTGTCGCCGCGCAGCGCCGCCAACGGGCCACTGTCACCGCGAGGAGGGTTTGGGCGCGGAGGTGTCGGCCCCTTTGACGGTCCGTCCCGTCGGTAGCCTCACCCACCCCGTTCGGGGCTCTCGACACAGCAGCGAACCCTCTGTGAAACCGCCTCCTCTGTATGTAGCGCCATAAGAGTTGATATTCCGACTGCGTTGTAATTTTCCGAGCGCACGCCGGCATCGCA
Organism: Tetraselmis chui; assembly: GCA_026401115.1. Taxonomy (NCBI): domain Eukaryota; kingdom Viridiplantae; phylum Chlorophyta; class Chlorodendrophyceae; order Chlorodendrales; family Chlorodendraceae; genus Tetraselmis; species Tetraselmis chui. Next base: position 30,632 of record JAPMLY010000774.1, read on the forward strand.
TCCGTCTTCCCCGCCGTTCCCTTACATATCACGCGCAGTTTCACGTCTGTCACCTCGTTGCGCAGCCGCAGTGTCGTCTCGGAAGGTGACGAGACGAGACGTCGAAAAAGAAAAACTTCCTGCGAATTTCACAAAACCAGTACAGGTACTTGAACTCGTGTCCAGCTTGCAATTTGCGTACACCTGGAGAGTGAGACGCCTATGGCCGTCAACAAGACTACATACGAATTTGTCAGTCGTGCTCTTTGCAGTCTTCAAGGAATAGGCATCATTGCCTCGCTTTTGACTTTGGTGTTGTTACTATGGGATTTCCGTTATACCGACACGGTACCCGTTCCACCTTTTCAAGCGCCCTGGCGGTGACGTTTGGTATCCCTCAGCTAGGTACTGCGCGTTTCTCATGTGTTGCAGCCGTCGAATTCTTATGTCCATGACTGTCGTGTTTAGTCAATCCGCCACATGATTCAAATGCAGGTGACATACGGGTAGTTGATACTTGACGACAGGTGATCCATGCACACTTCATGCTATCGATACTGCATGTATGTTGATTTGTGCTATCGCTAAGTGCTATTGCGTTTTGACAGTTACGTCCGCACGCAGCGTTTCGCTCGTCGATCTACTTTTGTTCCCTTTGGAAGGTTTTGGGGGGTTGTGCGGTGAGACGAGAGTTCCTGCAACGTCTTTCTGCTGCTCTTCATGGTACTTTGGGTTTTTATCTTCGCGATGCTATGCGGGAGGGCAGTGTGTGGCATACCTTCCTGTTCCTCGAACTCTGGGGTTTTTTCCTCCTTATTGCTCCTTTTTGCGTGTTGGCTTTACCGCTTTTTCTTGTAAGAACTTTTTTTAAGGTGCCATTCACTCGAAGCGCGGCAAATATGTATAGAAATTACACTACCTGCTACTGTAACGACCTAGTAATTATTTATTGAATTGCTCCAGATTCGTCCGCCAGTCATACTCCCCTGCATGTAAGATTAGTTGCCAGGCAATTCATTTCATCATCTTTCGCGGATGGCGGTGGCAAAGCTCACCTATGAACTTTGCCAATTCAGCTTATGCACAACAAAACATTATGCTTATTAGTTTTGGACGATGCTTCGGGTGATGACGATTGTCATCAAATCCCGCGCTTCGACCGTTGCTCCGCGTCACTATGATGTTGTATGGCCGTCCATCTACCTTGTACGTTTACGACTCACCTAATGCTCATGGCCCGGCTACGCGTATTCCAAGTACCCGTGGCGTCCATCAAGGTTGCGTTCTCAGGGCCATGTTCTTCGCAGTAGTTGCCTCTCGAGTATACACTTAGTTAGCAACGATTGCCCCGAACGAATCCAGTATTTGCGGTTATTATGACGATGGTAACTTCTTGGGAACACTTTTGTTTCTCGTTTGTGGCTATTGGCGATACTATGCCGGAGGCGCATGCTAGCGTCGGCTTTACTAGGTGACCACCCCTAAAAAGTGCATGTATTCCCCTCTTGATGTCGGCGATGCTTTCAATAACTTACCCAACGGCCACATCATGCGGGGAGTACATGTCTCCACGGAAGGGGTGAAAGTGTTGGAAGGGGCAATGGGTACATCCTATTTTGCTCGAGACACGTTCGATTCGGCCTTAAGCAAGTACGAGGCCTATTATGGTGTGCGTCTAACAAGGGGTCTAGCAACTCACCGGCACTCTCTCTCTCACTCCCCTTCGTATCTATCAACGTTGCAACAACCGCGCCAAACACTTTGCCCGTACGGTCCCCCGCGGTCTTGGAAGGGGAGACGGCTACGGTGACACCTTCGTGACCTTCCTCGAGCGCGCAAAACATGCCACCTTTGATGTGGCGGCTGAGATATTTGGCCTTACCGGAGCTAGCATACCCCACAACACTCGTTACGAGATGCATCTTCCCACACGTTTTGGAGGCATGAGGGTGGGGGACTTATTTGCCTTAGCGGATGCGGCCCACGTCGGAGCGGCCGGTGTGGTTGTATGCTCCGCTATCCGCTTTCTAACAGCGCAAGATGTTCGCGTGCACCGGGACACCCATCACGAAGTTCATACTATGGGGCCGACCATGTGCGGACGGCTAGCGACTGCTATGACCATAGCGGTGTCCCGTATGCTTGGTGCATCGGGCGGAGACGACGGCGACAACGAACCGATGTGGATGTTAGAAGTCGCTTAGGCGTGGGCGCGCTTGGATGCCATGTGTTGTTCTCATGCTCTCATTGAGTCCGACCCCTCACAACCACAGCCTTAGCGATGCTTCCTCCGAAACATCTGACGGTGGCTCGCGCAAGCTGCGTAGCCGAAGCCCGATCAAACAACGAGCATATTACCCGGACCCTTGATGGCATGTCCTCGCTCGTACCCCTTTCCGCGCTTGCCACGGACATCTTTCCAAACCTACTAGCCGACATTAGTGAGCGCGTGAACTTGCTTCGCTTCGGTAATCTCGCTCCCACGATTTCTAACTGCGCTCGGCCGGAGTCAAGGTGTTTTGTATCTCTAATAATACAATAAGCGAAAGGAAAAAAATTGACATGTGAAAGGAAGCAGGGACGATTGATATCCATGACGGGATATTGACTCCATCAAAATAATTGCAAAACACAATGCTACTCGTTGTCAATACTTATGCTTCAAGCCGATATTCGTATTATTGGCGATAGGGACTTGTAAACCTTTTTTTTAAAGGTCCCGGTACGGCTCACCGTGCTATTCACAATGAGGGACGTGCAAATTCATTACATTTCCTGATGTAGGGAGGTGTGAAAATCCCAAAGGGAAGGTCGAAGTATTGTATATTTGCACCTCTCTTTTTAGTATTTACACCTCCCTACTAAGGACGTGTAAACTTTACAGTGTAAAATACTATTCATATGTTTGTTTTCATTTCGTGTAATCCAAATTAACCCGACATTATCACTTTAAAACTGGCAGGTGCCCACCGCCCCATCCCCCGTACAAGGCATCGTGCCTTTCCCTTCCACGCTACCATCGCCCATCACCTTGCGGACTTGCAACGCGTAGGTATGACGCTAAGCAATCACCTTACCACCGCCCCCTTCCCTTCACCAAACACCCACGACCGCGCGTATAGCCGCACACATCGGTTGATTATTATGTGATTCATGTTCCTCTCGTGTCTCCACAAAGGACCATATGTTGTACTAACATGGTCTTTGCGCGCTCCACACACACCACTGTGTAATAAATCATTATCTGTTCCTTTCTTGTCCCGGCTCCCTCATGCTCGGATTGCTACTCCGCCTTGCACCTAGGCCGGCTGCCTCATGCTCGGGGTGCTGCTCCGCCCGGCACCTCGGCTGCCCGGCCGATTGTTATGCGCGAACCGGAAGGCCGCCGCCGCTCAACATGTTACCTCCACCATGCGCCCGACCGCCATTGCCGACCACCCCGGTGCCCACCGCCGAACGCAACTACTCACGTCACACTTGCCCCGATGTCATACATGTCGCCGACGCCACACATGCCCCAAAGCCACATATTCCGCGAGACATGTAGCCGCACTCGCATATCACCGACGCCGCTGCACCTTTCGCTCGCCGCGGAGACTAGTTTCGGTCGCCGCCTCTACACGGGCCGGTGTGCGAAGTGGCGCACAAAGCGCGCCCCTACGGAAACTTTTGCCGTTTTGACGTTATATTAAAAGAAATGCGCGCTTGCGCTACGAGTAACCACGATTCAATGTGTGAATATGAAAGTATTGATTACACAATTTCGTACCGGTACGGATTTAATGTCGCGGCCCGTCGCCCGACCCGTCTCCTAGTCTATCGTACTTAACGACTTTACTTAGCGGCCCACTGTACTTAGCGACCGTACGTCCCAAAAAGTGCCCAACACGAGTGCCCCCCGATCGCACGCCCCGCTTTGCCTATAAGTACGCGGCGCACGCCACAATCCCGCTCAAACCTTCAATCTCTATAGGAATTTCCCCGTGCCCAACCCGAGATCCCTGGGGTCGCTAGGGAAAGGCATCGCAGCGACCAAGCCAAGCTTTCGTTCGTAAGATAATAATTCCGGAGTGAATTCGGCCACATGGTCACTTGCACTAGGACGAGCTTGGCTTGGTCGCTAAAGGGTGCCCATATCTTGTCGGTGTCTTCAACGGGATCTCTACCTTCGGGTATTGCGTGTGACTTCGGTCCACCTCGTTGAATGCTTGCCGTGCCAATCAATACCGCCGTTTTTTTTTACGGAAACGGCGGCATAGATTGCCCTTGCTAATCATATCTTTGTGTGCTTGAAGGTCGAAATAAAAACCGGGTATAATTAAAAACTCCTCCCGCACCGGCCTCTTGCACTCTCGATGCACTCGCATGCATCCGCACTCGCACTTGCACCCTTGCCTTGTTTCGCTCATCAGCAACCCAAAAACGTATGCGCCGGCTCCATGAACTCATGTACACACACACGCATCCCGCCGAACTCGCCCTCTAGCCTTTTTCCGCTTGGCATGTCTTTTCCTTGGAAGGACCTCTACTAAGGATGTTTTGGTGTGCTTGCAAGTCGACACTCCTTATGCTGTGCTTTTAATCACCACCAAGCACCGAAATTTCACTTCGCTATTATTTTCAAACGTTATTCGATTTCATTTCAATCAAAATCAAAATTGCTTCCGCGCCAGCTCCTTGAACTCACGCACGAACGCGCGACAGTCGTCGAGCCGTCGGGCCCCGCCGTCGCGGACGGCTTCGGAGCCCATGTCCCCGGAGGTCCGCCGAATGAGCCAGCCGGCCCCGCAGGGCGCGTCCGTCGTCGGCCCGTAAGTCCCGCCGGGCCAGTCGATCGTCGGTCCGCCGGGCGCGACGTCCTTCAACGGCCTGACGGACGTGCCTGCGTGGGTCGCCAAGTTTTCGTATTCGGGGCGCCCGCCGGCGGCGCAGCGGCGGCGCCTCGGACTCCCGGAGAGGGGTACGCTCGCAGGCCCGTCGGAATTCCCTCACCTCCCCGTTGTGAGCGATGAATGTCACGTAGCCGTGCCAGGCTTGGCACGGCAGGGGGCTAAAAGGGCCGACAAAGCGATCCGCGGGATCATCAGGTGTCGGGAAAGCCATGTACATAGGGCTTTTGAATTAATGATTTATGTGCAATACCATCGCCAAGATCTCCCGCGCGGCCCGTCTGATATGTTTTTTCGTGGTTAGATACTACTATATACATTCCTACTTTGGGGGAGGGGACATGTACCTCAAGAGCGTGTGGTGGCGAGGTGGGTACGGGCGTACGGGCAGATCAACGGTGGAACGCGGGAGTTGGAGTTGGCGATGGTCAGCCGGGAAGCATCGCCACGAAAGGGCTCTCGTTCGCCGTTGACCAGTCAAGCCTTCCCGGGGGGCGAGGCACGAGTGACATAGGTCGGAGGTTGGTCGCAAGCGAAAAAGCAGCTAGGTGAGGCGGCGGCGATATTCAGGATCAGCCGCCGCCGGAAAGCCATTTGCGGAGGGCTTTTTTTGGAAATAAAATAATGTCCGTACCCGGCGTGGAGGTTACTACCATGCCCTACCCCGCGGATCTCCCTTAGTTCCCCCAATAGCCCTTAGTTCCTACCCCGGGAAACGTACGAGGGGACACGGGAGTGGCTACCGTCCTGCGTGCGAATGATACACGCGGGCCAATTATACTTTAGGGGGACGTGAGGGGGTACGGGCTTAACTACAACGCCGGATTTTTCAGCTAGTCGGGAAGCAGCACCAAGGCAAGGCGCTCGCTGGCGGACTACTACGTCGCCATGCTACATCTCCCGCGGGAGGGGGGTGAGCATGAGCGGCAAGGCGGATGGTCGCGACGGGGGGAGCGAAAGGATCCCGTACGGAGGGTGTTGATTGATTTCCGCGCCCCGCGGCCAGTCGGATCCGGCTACGGTGATCTCCCCTCCCCCCTCTCGACACCCACTATCGCTTGACATTGTTAGCACTAGCATCCCGTTGCATAGTACTTATGTACAAGGTAGCTATTTGTCATTCTAGTACTTAGTGTTATGCTATTAGCGGTACTCTATTCCCTATTAGTGGCGGTCGGCCGGCCTTGCCGGTGCCTTCGCCGGCCGCCATCTCTCTCCACACACTTCTCTAGTCACCACAGCCGGCCCCCCTTGTGGGGCCGGCACGACCTCCGTGTAACTATCCGTTCCCAACTCTAACAGGTTATGGGCCCTCCACCAAGTTACACTAGAGAAGAGCGTGTGTAAAGCGCTCGGCGCGACGCTAGTCCTATCTACTCCCACGTAAAAAAGAGTAGAGCGTGTGTAAAGCGCTCGGCGCCACGCTAGTAATTCATCGTCCCACCGACCCCACGCTTCGCCTTCGAGCTGGTTGTCCGCGACTGTCCTACCATCTCCCACGTAAAAAAGGAGAAGAGCGTGTGTAAAGCGCCCGGCGCCACGTTCGCCCCACCCAACTTTCAGTCTCACCTAGCCTTTCAGTACTTTAATTAGTACTGTTATTGTTTTTTCCCGAGGCAATGCCGCAACGCTCACCTTACTTAGCGAGGAGCTTAACTTTCCCACGGCGAGAAAGGGGGAGTCAACACGAGCGCCCGTCTATGTTTTTTGCGTGCCTACACGCTCCTAACGGCCTTGTTGGTTGTGCTTCTTCCTCGCCGGTCGCTCTCATGCGTCGGCTAATTCTCCCGTGGACAGTTTTTCCCGCTACATGTCAGAATAGTACATTACACAGTACATTCGGAACTGCTTCATATCGGCAACTCGCCGGTAGCGGCACGTTCTTGTGAGCGCATGTCGCTACACCTACCGGCCGGAGACACACGCTAAAAGCACTACACCTTCTACCAAGATGACACCTTCCTCAACGCAAGCTAGGACGACGTCAAGACATCGGCTACCTTGAGGGGGGGTGTTAGCACTAGCATCCCGTTGCATAGTACTTATGTACAAGGTAGCTATTTGTCATTCTAGTACTTAGTGTTATGCTATTAGCGGTACTCTATTCCCTATTAGTGGCGGTCGGCCGGCCTTGCCGGTGCCTTCGCCGGCCGCCATCTCTCTCCACACACTTCTCTAGTCACCACAGCCGGCCCCCCTTGTGGGGCCGGCACGACCTCCGTGTAACTATCCGTTCCCAACTCTAACAGACATACCTACATACAAATAGTATGGCCCGGGTTAGCGCGGAGGCCCACACTCAAAACATGGTGGCTCGGTGGACGCGTAATCAAAGGGGGGAGGGTACGGGTGCAGGTCGGACTACCAAATAGGTACCCGGGTACCATGCACAAAAACTGGGGAAATATGCGGGATAAATCTAGGCGCGGAGGCAGGAGCGCTAGTTTTTCCCTCTATTTGTGTGTCTTGCCCCCCCCCTCCCCCCCCACCTGCCCTCGAGGTGACGGGGGACCTCGACAAGGAGGAACGTCGCGCCGGGAGGAGCGGCAACGACCTTGGGGCGGGTTCTACGGGATGGGACGGCGGGATCAACGAGCGACTACGTGAGGATAGGTTTTATGCCAGTCTTTCCCCTCCTATCGTCGGCAAGACCTAAGTCACGCGGAAGCTAGATTAGGCTGGCCCGATGTACCTGCCGAACGCCGATAGGCACCCCGGTTCTGTGGGAGCGGGCCGTGCATCGTGAAGGTCGAGCAGCAGTTTTGTTTTGTATTTCTTGACAAGTGGATCTATTTTTAGATCTTTTTTTTGACGACCAAATTGTTATGTTGTTACTGCTTAGGCGGGGGGGCTGTGGCAATTGCTGCGAATGCTTACAGTCTTTTCAAACCCCCGAGGAACGTCGGCACAAACTGCATAATATAGGTATGTCGACATGTGGACATGGTTGAAGAGTACCCGGTCCAATCTTCGCTCCTAAGTGTCCATTGTGACTGAGCTATAGACGGACGAAAGACAACAGCCGGTCCAGTTTGATGGTATTGTTGTAAAATATTTCCCATTTGCAATTTCTTTGTCTCTAATCTCCATTTCGTATTCGGACATCGGTGAGTTCATGGACCCCGCGTTGCGCCCTCCAACTTCGATATCGTTGTCAGCGACTCCATGACACCCTCACAGAATTCCACGTACAACATCGGTCAGGATCTGCGATGCTTTCTTTTCGGCTTCTTTCAGCGTGTGCGCATGTCCCGAAAGTTGTCGCACTACAACGACAAAGCCATTACGTACGAGGTCATGCGGTCCTACGTCGCGGAGAACGGGGCGACGGCTTCGTGGCTCGTCCTCCCGGGGCGCCCACCGTAGACCAACTACTTTAGCCTCGGCGGCACAATGGACACGGTGAAAATCGGCAGTAACAGCTTCAAAAGCTACGACTTCACACACAACGGTCAGGCCGTGTTCGACCTCGACTTTTTCAACGCCCGTTGGCGGCGCGTGCGCACTTTCGGACTGCGTACCTACGGCGAGCAGGTCTTGGCCACCTTGGGGATGAACGCGTGCGGCAGTCGCGTCACAAACGTCGCCGCCCCAATAACTAACGCCGACGCCGCGACGAAAAAGTACGCTGACGACGCTGTCTCCGACACCGCCACGAAGCAGTATGTGGACGACGCCGTCGCCGGCGCCGTCGCCGGCGCCGTCTCCAACGCGAAGGCGTACGCGGACAACAAAGTCACCGCACTATTCGATAGGCTCGCCGCCGCCTCCGCTGTCGCCGCGGCAATGGCGCAGGAGGAGGTGCCCTTTCCGGGTGAGCATGATCGTGGGCGAAATAGTTGCCCCGGTCTACGCGGTGACGCAGGATCGGACCATGCAGGGGTCACCCTGCCGGGGGACTTCCACCCCCCACGATTATATTTTTTTCGTTGTCATGTCGGCTGTCCGACGGGACATTCGCGCTGGGCGCGACGAACTAGACGTCGCTCGATTTCAGTTCCGGGACGCTAGTGGTTACACAAAGTGCGCCGGTGGTGTCGCTGTCGCCCGAAAGCGGCCTCCTCGCGCCTTGGGAAGACTGCGTTGTGAAGGTGTGACTAGTCTCTACGATCGGCGGCTAGAATTTCACGTTGAGCTCTCTTCTCATCCAGTGGCAGCAACGCCCCACACACCTGGCACGGCACAAACATCGCCACCCGGAATACGATCACGAATGCATGCGCCGAGCCATGGAACATGCAATCACAAGCGCCCACTCCACAGCCTCGCACACACCCAGCGCCACCATCCTCATACTCCCCCGATAGGCACACACCCCATACCAACATTCCAAATACATCGACTCCCCATACACCCACCACCTATACACCCTTCCCAACGACGCAAACACATTCCTACCCCCCGACCAACACACGGGTTACCCCACCCCTACCGCATTCGGCACACGCTGGATGTTCGAAATCTACCTCGTCGCCTTGCCCCTCGCACTCTCCACCTTTCCCTCACACACAGCCATGACCGCCCTCCACAACACACTCGAGTCAATCTACGACACACACCTCCCCAACCCCACCATCTCCATCCCACCTTCAAACCTCTTCGACACTTACTCACCCCACTCCGCAGGCATCTACCATCTCCCCCCCAACCCCACTCACCCCCTCACTTACGCTCATCATGAGCGCACGACACTAACATACTCCCCCACTAGAGGAAACCTCGCATGGAACTGGCAGGACTTTGTATACACAGACGGCTCCAAGAAGGGCGGAAACTCCCCCCTCGGAGCAACCGCCACCCACCCCGCCTTGGACACCCGCATCAAAATTCTGGTGACCTCTACCCCTCCCTCACACACCATCAACCGCGCTGAATTAGCAGGCATAGACATAGGCCTTCAACTAGGCCAAACCCAACTCCTTACAGACACTGCGTGCTCCCTCCGCCTCATACAAGGTTATCTAAACTGCCCATCCGCCTACATACACAACATCCACCTCAAAATGCTCCTTTCCATCACACACACCCTCAAAACCCGCTGAAACGCAGGTATCCGCACACACCTCAGCAAAATTTAAGCACACAACCACTCACTAGGAAACGACCTCGCAGACACTCTAGCTAACCAAGCTGCAGACGGACACCCACCATACATGACATACACCACATGCTTAGACGTGTTGATAGGCCACACATACACAAACCTCAAAACTGACGCTCACACCCACAGCACCAAACACACCCACACACCCCTCTCACAAACATCCAAACACGGTGCCCTCCTCGCACGCGCCGCGGAGGACGGCGCCGACTTCACTTTCCACAAACATCACACAACACTCACCAATATTCAATTCACCCACAAGCAAGAATTCATGTGGGGAGTCCACAACACCCGCCTCCTCACACACAACCCCACCATGCGCTGCCCCATGTGTGGCCAATTCACCAATTTCACTGGCCACATGGTCGTTAACTTCCCCACCATGTGTGGGCTGAGACAAGACCCCCACAACAGCGCGCTGCAACTCCTACTCTCCCTCATGGAACGCCACAACGGAGGTCGATGGGAGACCATCACTGCAGACTTCGGTAACAAACCCATCAAGTCATTCACACCCCCCACACCCACCCACACCCCTCTTGACTGCCACCCCCCTCACCCCACCCACATGCCCACCCGCCTTGTTGCAGCTGACGAATGTCTCTCGACCGACTCCCTAACCTCGTGCCCCGCCATCCTCCCCCCAGAAATTCTCCCCCCCCCCCCCCCCCCCCCCCCCCCCCCCCGCGCTACGACCGCCGGCGCACAAACTCGACTTTATCCGCCTCCTCAAACCTCGATTCGTCGGTCACATAAACGGTCGCCGCAGATACTCATCAATAAAAAGATTCATAGGGGAGTGGAAGTATTGCACGGACCACAACCTCTCCCAAACAGCCCAATTGATTCGTGCCAAATACACACCCCTCGCAAACGCCATCCGCAGCCACTGGCCATGTACCGAAGTCGACATCCTCCCCTTCGTGATGAGCCGCACGGGCACACCGCACTCATCCACCATCACAATTCTCACCTGTCTCCTCACCCTCCGCACCGATCCTCCTTACAAACTAATCTCCAAAGCACGACTCGACACGTCTCGCATCCTTGCACAACTCCACACGCACACTGTTCAATGGCTACATCATCTCCTACTTGTGTGCCGCATCAACTCCCGCACGACCTCTCGCCGCGCCCCCGCACACTGCACCTTCGCACGCTCCTCATTGCACGCCGCCACCACTCCGCATCAGACAATCCCAGGGGGGGAGTAGAACCCCCGAACACCCTTGGAGAGGTTGGATTTATGTGGTTGACGGTCTAGCCCTGACTTGTGAGTTTCCTATATGGCATAGTTGGGAGGGCCCAAAGACAACAACCGGCGCATGCGGTACTTGTTGTAAACCGGCGCATACGGTCCATGTTGTAAACAATTCTAATTTCACGCTGGGCTCGAGCGCGGTCCGCACGAGCGGGATCACCATTCTGGCCACCGGGTCTATCTACCTAGCCGTTGCGGCAGCGCCCCTCACGCTCTTGCTACGCCGACTCCATCACCTATTGTGTCGGCACGCTGTTGCGCGCCGGGCGGCCGCTGGAGGTCTGCGGCGCCGGCAGCGGGACGGCTGGCTTAGGCGGCGACGGGCGGCAGCGCTTGCGGGCGGCAGTGGCCCTCTTCAGCAGCGGCGGCGCTCGTGCGCTGAGTGGAGCCTACGTCATTGGCGCGCGGGGGCGGCGGGAGAGGAGATGTGCAGGCGGGCGGCGGCGGCCTTCGCGTTGCTCTCCTGCCGCTACTCGAGAGATGTGCTATCCTCTTGCACATGCTGCAGTGCCGCCGGGGTCGCCGCCGACCCGCCGGGGTCACCGGCACACCGGTCTTGGCCTTGGTGGCGAGCGGGATGTCGACTGTGTCGAACGTCTGATTTCTGATCTGCGTCGCCCTGACCGACTGTTTGCGGCGCGACATCTCGCAGTGCTCCTAGGTGACTTGCGCGTACCGCACATCCAGCGGGGTCACAGAGGTGTCGAGGAGGCGCCCCTTGTTCAGCTATCGGAAGACAAATCTGGCGGCGGCGAAGGCCTTTTTGACCTTTGGGCCGGCGGGCAACGGCAGCCCGTCCTTCTTGCACCCAACACCCACCAATCACTTGCGGGGTGGCCTCGGGGTGAAGCGGCGCGAGCGTTTCGTCGACGGCGGCCTTGATGTCGGGTTGCTTGCTCAGGTCAAAGCGGTATGGCGTGCCGAAGCGGTTCTTGCCGGTCATGAAGTGCGCGATGAAGATCTCGCCGTTGCGGCGTTTGTACCATTCGCCGCGTGAGGGGTCGCCGACGATCCGGTCGAGGTGGCGGCCATCGTTGCCGCGGATCTCGATGTCGCTGAGGTTGTTGCGCAGCCAAAGCAGCTTCTCATCAAGGAATGTGGCGAGCAAGGTGGTGGGGGGGCCGAGCGCGGACTTGGCGCGGGGGAGGTAGCGGACGATCTGTTGGTACCTAGGCACGGCGTGGAGATAGGATTTCGCCTTATTGCCATCGACCTCGCGGTCCGCATGAATGGCCCACATGAGCATGCCCTCACCATAACCGAACCCGCCTTGACAAGGCTCCTGTACGTCCGCCCCGTGGCTGTCCCGGATGGTACGGACCCCACGCGGATATGGTGGTGGCGATGTGGCATAGCTTCGTAGGGTACGCTTGGGTCACGTCCTTTAGCACCACAGACTTGGTGTACGCCCGGGAGCGCTCCCCGGCGCGCGACGGAGGTAGCCACCGCCCCGCTGGACACCTCCTCGTCCTCGTCCTCGCCGCGCCCAACCACCGTGCCGACGCCGCTGTCCATGACGGTGGCGTCGGCCTCTACTTCCACGACGGGCTTGGACTACTTTGCACGTAGCCACGCCATGACGGTCGGCGCGTCACGTCGCACTGGGACGGCGTTGTCTACGGGCTCAGCGTCGGCCATCTATGTGCGCAACTGCCGGAAGGTGCGGCGCACGGCTTTGAGGTACCCCTTGGAGTACACTTCGGCGACCATCCGGCCGTCACGCATCATGACCTTGCGCACGGAGGAGTCTTCCATGTGGTGTTTATGGACGCCCATGCTTTAGAATGTGAAGATTTGTGCCTACGAGATGGGCGTGCGGGTGCCCTTCTCCGGTGTCTCATGGACGCACTGCGTGTAGTCGGGGCGGGGCGGCGCCACCGGCACCACGGCAACCAGCAAGTGCGGGAGGTGGGGATGGTGCGGGATGGTCGGCAGCGCGGCCTTGCCGGCAAACACCGCCTTCAAGTCGGCCCCGTGGCGTTCCTCCAGCACGGCGCGATACGCGTCGTCGAACGCGCGGATGCGGTCCACCTCACGCTCGCCCCACCCGTAGGCCGCGAGCGTTGCAGCGGTGGGCTTCTTCCCCTTGATGAAACTCCGGAGGCTCGTCTTGAGGCGCTGCTCGTCGGCGTTGGCGGCGTGGTGCGCCTTGGCGCGCGCGCTCGGTCTCGGGCGTGTCGGGGATTGTTTACATATCCCTTCGGAGGAATACTAATGGACACATCTGTACGCTAGACTCCGGGGGAGTCCCGGCCCTCCACCTATAGGTGTTCGCTATAGGTGTTCGCAGCTCATTCGCGATGCGATGCGATGGGTTCATGTACACAATATGTTCACATCGGGTACCGACTTTTGGCGGTACTTGGATAAGGCGTACAACTCCGTTCCGGGAAGCGGCGGTGCTAACCCCCTTCATGCCATTCCGTGTGTACATGGATTAACAGGTTATGGTCCCTCCGCGTTTACTGCCGGGTGTACTAGGGCACCGGCCGGAGTTTGTCCATTAAGGGGGAGTGTTTACATATCCCTCCGTAGGACTACTAATGGACACATATGTACGCTAGACTCCAGGGGAGTCCCGTCCCTCCACCTATATGTGTTCGCTATAGGTGTTCGCAGCTCATTCGCGATGCGATGCGATGGGTTCATATACACAATATGTTCACATCGGGTACCGACTGCCGTACTTGGATAAGGCGTACAACTCCGTTCCGGGAAGCGGCGGTTCTAACCCCCTTCATGCCATTCCGTGTGTACATGGATTAATAGGCATGGCGGCGGGCGCTTCTTAGCATCACGGGACATAATTTTTCTTTTTATCTCGGGGGCGGCGGAAACGAGCGGCCGGAGAATTATTCTCTCCGCTAGGGTGCAACCGAGCAAGCGATGGCGTCGTCTTCGGATAATGTTTTGCATGTTACGACCGGCGAGCTGGTGCGCATCGCGCGGGTGCACTCGTTACACCTCGAAAAGTACCGGGTGCAATCGCGCCGCTACTAACAACGCGACACGGACAAGCGATGCGAGACTAGCTTGGAGCGCTACCACAAGCAGAAAACGTAGAAGCGCAGGAAGCGGACTAGCGGAGGCAGAGGCGGAGGATTCCACTTAACGGCGGGGGGACTGCGGTCGGATAGGAATCGAAAATTTTCTCCGGGGTATTGTAAAACTGCCGCCACCACGTCCTCCATAAAGCTTGTGACCATGAACCAATGGTCTCCGGTGGGGACGGTACCGCCCGCGGCGCTCGCCAAGAAGCTCTACCCGGACATCGTCCGGCGCGAGCTTCTCGAGGGCGACTGCGAGACAAAGGCATTTTATCATTACGACGAGTACCACGACACCGAGCTGTCGGCAGAGGAGCAGCGCCGCATCGCGGGCTACGTGTTGTATGAGACGGAGATGCTGAACATGTAAGTCAGCGGGCTCGGGAGGGAGATGGGGGTGGAGCTGTCGTTCAAGATCGAGACGCGGCACGGCAGGACTCCCGACTGCCGCTACAAGATGTCTTCCCACCCCTTCTTTTGAGGCGTCTGTCTGTCCTTTACCTCAATCCCGGGGTTGATGGACGCGGCGTTCGCGAAGTATGCGAGCGAACGCATCCGGTGGGACATGTCCGTCTACTCGCGGCGGCGGCGGTCGTTGGCGTGCGTCAACGCTCGGTGGACACGGTGGACACGCGGTGCTCACGATAGAGCGGCCGGAAGACGATGTGACGGAAAATGTAGGGCTGACGGTGGACGAAGATTTGCATGTGATGGGCCGCATGTCTCTGCCACCCGCCGCGGCCCCGCCCGTCGCGAGCAGCCCGCGCCCAGCTTCGCGGACGTCGCCGTGATGCTGCCACTGATCAAGCGGGCGGATGAACGCGACCGGTGGTTGCGCATGGGCCTCGCGATCGGCGGACGGGCTGGTGGCGTCTACGGAGAGGTCGCGCGGTTGCGCGGTAAAGCTCGACGTGCGCGAGTACGAGAAGGTGTACATGTCCGCTGACACCGGCCGCGGCAACTCCGTCGGCGTCGGAAGCCTTTACTTTTGGGCCGCCACTGACTCACCGCGCAAGTACCAAGCGGTGGTGGCTGCCCGCACGCCAAGCCAAGCGCCGGAATCAGAATTCCCTTTCATCCACACGGGAGCGGGTCCGTTTTAGCTGGCGGTGGTGGACATCGTGCGTATGTTCACAAACAGAAATCTGAATGCTCGCCCCGCGCCGCTATCAAGGCTAACGGACCTTAAGGCGTGCAAGGCGTTTGTCGAGTGGCTGGAGACCAAGCGCGTCTGGTTGGTGAAGTGTGAGGGAACGGTTTTTACGTCCAGTCCGGCGGAAGACATATACAAGGCGTGCGACAAAGTTGACGACGACCTAGTGGAGCTGATCGGGGAGTGTGGAGAAGGGATCCTCGGCATACGCGCGGTGTCCACCCCCTTTAGAACCGCTTGATGGCGTAGATCCCGGCTTGCATGCAAAAGCACCCGAGGTTCATTGTCGATGCGGAAGGTCTAGGAAGCGTAGCATCGCGTGGACCACGGCGTCTTCAACTTCACGACGAAAACCCTTCTGCCCTTCTCCCGCGACATAGTTTTGATTTCCAAGCTGTCGCACGACTACCCGACAGCGGGCACGGCCCGGCGCAGCGTGGAGGAGCTTGTCATCGAGGTCCGCAAGCGGGTGGTAGACGACGTGTGGGGCCTTGATAATAGGTATTTCGTCTTCCAAAGCTCAAGCCGCTCGTACGCCAACGAAGTGGAGGACAAGCGCTACTTGTTCGTGGTAGGCGACGGGAACAACGGCAAGGTCGTGTGGGTGGGCATCAACAAGAGCGCCTTTGAGGGCTACACGGGAAACTTGTGCTTCAAGAACATGATGAATCCCAAAGCAATTCCGAAGACGCCGCCAAGGCGTTATCGTGGATGGTGGCCCAAGTAATCTCTGCTTGATGGCCACCTCCGAGCTGAACGTGGGGAAGGGCATCGTGCTGGACAACAACTCCATGAAGGACCTATTTAGTGGCGGCAAAACCGTTTGCGTGCGCGAGAATCACAAGGAGGAATTCCATTATAGGATTGAGGGCATCCCGTGGGTTTTTGCCATCGACCTCCCGGAAATCTTGAACTTCAACACGGACGACGCTGCGCAAAACACGGTAGTGTTTATCGAGAGGTACCACCGGTACCTCGAGGGTGTTAGCACTAGCATCCCGTTGCCTAGTGCTTATATACAAGGTAGGTATTTGTCATCCTAGCACTTAGTGTTATGCTATTAGCGGAACTCTTTTCCCTATCAGTGGCTGTCGACCGGCCTTGCCGGTGCCTTCGCCGGCCGCCATCGCTCTCTTCTCACTTCTCTAGTCACCGCAACCGGCCCCCTTGTGGGGCCGGCACGATCTACGCGTAACTATCCGTTCCCGATTCCGACAGGTTACGGGTCCTCCACCAAGTTACACTAGAGAAGAGCGTGTGTAAAGCGCTCGGCGCCATGCTAGTAATTCATCGTCCAACTGAGATCACGCTTCGCCTTCGAGCTGGTTGTCCGCGATTGTCCTACCATCTCCCACGTAAAAAGGAGGAGAGCGTTTGTAAAGCATCCGGCGCCACGCTTGCCCCAACCATCTCTCATCAGTCTCACCTAGCCTTCAGTCTACCGATGCTCTCGACTGGATTTGTTTGTTTAAAACCGACTGGCGAAAATTCGTTCCGTGCGTACTTTAATTTGCGTTGCTATTGCTTTTTCCCGAGGCAACGCCGCAACGCTCACATAACTTAGCGGGGAGCTTACCATTCCCACGGCGAAAGGGGGGAGTCAACACGAGCAGCGCCCGTCTATGCTTTTGCGTGTCTACATGCTCCTAACAACCATGAAGGCTTTGCTTCTTCCTCGCCGGTCGCTCTCATGCGTCGGCTAATTCGCCCGGGGACAACTTTTCCCACTACGTGTCGGACTAGCACATAACGCATTACATTTGGAACCGCTTCATATCGGCAACTTGTCGGTAGCGGCACGTTCATATGAGGACATGTCGCTACACCTACCCGGCCTGAGATACACGCTACGAGCACTACACCTTCGACCAAGATGGCACCTTCCTCGACGCAAGCTAGGACGACGTCAAGACCTCGGCTACCTTGAAGGGGAGTGTTAGCACTAGCATCCCGTTGCCTAGTGCTTATGTACAAGGTAGCTATTTGTCATCTTAGTACTTAGTGTTATGCTATTAGCGGTACTATATTCCCTATTAGTGGCGGTCGGCCGGCCGTGCCGGTGCCTTCGCCGGCCGCCATCTCACTCCCCTCACTTCTCTAGTCGTACAGCCGGCCCCCTTGTGGGGCCGTCACGACCTCCGTGTAGCTATCCGTCACCTATTCCGACAGAGGGCGAGAAATACGAAAAGTACAAGCACTTGAAGCACGCGCTTCCGAGCGACAACTCTATCAAGGATTGCGCAGCATTCGCCTACATGGTGTGCCACGCCTACGTCGGCACCAACCCCGCTCGCACTCCGTCCATCGCCGATTACACCAAAACGTGGTGCCAAGGGGACGAGATGGCCGAAGTTGGCGCGAGCGAATGGCTCGCGAGTGCGCCCCCGGGCGCCTTTGTGAGATGCAAGGACGTTGGCGCCGCGGCGGCAACTCGCGGCTTGAGGATATCTAACGCCAAGCTTGGGCGCGTCATCCGCTCCGAGCTTGGCGCCGTGTCCAAGGCAAGGCATGTCCCCGGAAAGGGCAAACTGCGCGGTTACGCGCGGGGCTGCGCATCGGGGACGACGGCTATAACGATTTTATTAAGGCGGTCCAATGCAATATGTGATTAATACTTTTATATTCACGCCTTGAATCGTTATGACTCGCGCGCGCGCGCATTTATTTGAATGGAACGTGGCAACGCGGCAAATAAAATTTCCGTCGGGGCGCGCTCTCAATTACAGCTATTTTAAAATATCACAGCCAACACGGTTCTTATCACTGAAAATGATCCGGAGGGCAGTGCTGATGCTGTGGCATGCCTTCCTGTTCCTCTCGCTTAGGTTTTTTCCAGGGTTGTGCTGAAGTCACTTCAGTTCAGGCGACTTCAGGTATTCAGCCTAAACTGAAGTGACTTCAGTTCAGTCTGAAGTCTCGGCGAAAGTGGCCTGAATCCTACCGGACTGAAGTCAGCCTAGATTTTATTTTTTTAATCGGGTGAGCTATCCCTTTTCGGCCGCCCTCTGATTTGGCGATATCCGTCGAGAAATACTGCGTACCGTTATTTGTCACCCATTTGTGGCCGATTTGCAATGTACTGAGTAAGTACTGATAAATAGATTATTTGTATCATGGGATTACATAAGGCCTTATGTATGGAAATTCGTACTTTTCGGGAGCTCGGCGGGGTCAGGGTTTAGGGTTTAGCTATTAGGGTTTGTCGGGGTTCAGAACGCTTCAGGGGGTTCTTCATGTCACTTCAGGCGGGCCTTCAGTCTGAAGTCTTGACCTGAATTCAGGTTGTGTTATGTTCAGGGCCTGAATTCAGCTGAACAACTGAACTGAAGTTACTTCAGCCTGAATTCAGGTCCTGAAGTCTCAACTGAATTCAGGCCTGAACACTATTCAGCTGAATTCAGGCTGAAGTCCCTGAAGTAACTTCAGTTCAGTCTGAATTCTCAGATTCGGACTTCAGCAAAACACTGGTTTTTTCCTCTTTTTTTCTTTTTGCTTGGTGGCCTACACTGCTTTTTATTGTAAGAATGTTTTGATATGTATCATTGAAAACGGGGGAAAACACTCCAAATAATATGCATATCGCATAACCGAAGATACGAAGGACGACCAGTCTTCGAAGTTTTCTTCCGGTACATTTGGTACGTATTGTACGTATATGTACGTTTTTATATGTACTGGTACGTTTTGTTTTCTCTATGTACGCTCGCGATGTTTTGTGCGTTTCTGTACGTTCAGTGCGTTTTGTTTACGTTATTTCGGTATGTTTTAGTACGTTTTAGTACGCTTATGAATGTTTTGGCTCGTTTCAGTACGTTTTAGTACGTCGGGATGCCGCGTCGGATTTTTTTGTATGATACCTCATACCAAAAAATCTGCATGCCCTCCTGCTTGAGGGATAGCTTCATACCAAAAAATCCAACGGGCATCCCGACATCACGCTAATACATAGCGAAACGTACCAAAATGTACTTGAACCTACTAAAACGTACTAAAATGTACCTTGAGGGGGATATGGAAAGCGATGTCAAATTTGTACTGAATTGAATCTTTCGTCCGTACCACACGTTTTTTACGGTACCACCCATTCTCCCGAGCGGGAGATCGCGGCGGATGTGCCTCCAACAATGGAATTAAGCACTAGAATCCCCCGGACGATTTCATGCTCCATTACCTGATACGTTACTGTGTACCTTACAATATTATTGGATCGTGTACGTTATTTGGTTGCGCATCCGCAGATGCCGCAGGTAAAGCAGCACGATTTGGGATCCGTCATCGGCGATGGGAATATTACATAATTCTCTTACAAGAAAAACAGTGGAGGCCATCAAGCAGAAAGAAGAAGTGAGGAAAAAACTCCTCCCTTCGGTCTACAGGTACAAGTACGACCTGACTTTATTGGCCCCTTTCTTCAAATATTTTCATTATTATTATTATTATTATCCAAAATGCAGGTACCCGTATGTCCAATAGCAGGTGGCAATTTACAGATGCGCTTCCGTCATCTCGCGTAATAAGGATTATATCTTTGCGTGGATTTAGAGGCTGCTCGTCGCAGCACCCGTTCGCACACACAGTTGCTCACCCCACCGCCGAACCGTGCGAATAGCTGCCTACTTCCCTTCTCAGCGTTTCTCTCCCCAGTACCTGGTAAACGCAGCACTCTGCGGAGACCGTTTTGGCTTTGTACCACTTCCATATCAACACCCGCCGTCTCGTAAGTACATGTTTCGTTACTCACTGCTTGGTCTACACGCAATTCTACCGTTTGTCCACGCTGTTGGCACTGTCCGTTTCAGAGCAGCGCGCCGGCTTTACTCTCCGCTTGGCTAGACAGACTGGTCTGGCATGTCAGGTGCAGTTACTAGTGCTGGTGTACTTGTAACTGTATCTATGATACAAACGTTTTATGTACGAGGTGAAGCCTTAGGCGGCGCCAGCAGCAGTATAGCAAGGTCGGGGGTCGTCTCTGTCTCGAAATCACTGCACGCTCTCCCAACCTTTGGTATCACTGATTTTCACGGAGTTTGATCTTCTAGGTTTTTCATTTGGTTTCCGCACCTCTTTATAAACTCTACCGAGAAAGCGTCGGCCACGGCGGAGCAGTTCCACACTATCCGGCGGTTAAAGTCCAACGACTTTTCAATTTCAGCTACTGTACGCAGTACGAACCTTACCACCGTTCCTTCACCGGGTCACCGTCGTCGGCGATGCTCCCTACCCTACCAGCAAATCTCGTCACGGGACGCGCTGCATCACAGGGATCCTAGTTGTATTTCCTCGCGTGAGTTAGCTCACACCGGCTCTTTCATTTATCGGAACTGCATCCTGGCACCTTGAGTTCACGGCCGCCGTGCAGTGCCGCGCATCCGTCGCGACCCCGCGCAATGCACCCCGCGAGTTACGGCTGTACCTCCCTGATGCATTTATCTGATTCGGATGTAGTGCTTGCTTTCCTTTACTCAGGTTCCATACCCCTCGTTCTTCCCACAACCCCGCGCTACGTCCGCCCTTCCACCCTAGTCAGTGCTCCTGGACTCGGCTTCACCCCGAGCGCCAGTCGCCACAATGGGCTTCCAGCTGAACCCGGAGTACCTGAACGAGACGATCCTTCTGGACGACTGTACCCCCATCTACCTCAACGTTGGCCCACTCTGGGAACAGAAAGTCGCGCGCGGGACGCAGTGGTTCGGCGTCATCCTGTCCCTCGCCTTCCTTATCTATTACATATGGATCACGTACAAGGCCACCTGCGGCTGGGAGGAGCTCTACGTGTGCACAATCGAGTGTGAGCACCCTCCCGTATTCCTCCTGCTCCCGTCGTTTATTCCGCTCCAACTGTCGCGGCTACATATTGTATATTGCCGATTCTGCTTGTCAAAGCAAAGACAGGCTGAGCTTCGTGCGTGTTGGGTGTGCCAGTCTGCAAGATTGTCATCGAGCTATACTTTGAGTTCTCCCCACCAGCCATGATTTACCAGACCAACGGGGAAGTCACGCCGTGGTTGCGATACGCGGAGTGGCTGCTAACGTGTCCGGTGAGTCGCCGTCAGCGTACTCTCCTTTGCTCATTGCCAGGTGGTTAGGGAAAGGACTGCTGAAGGAAGGTAGTGGGGGTGGTAAGGGGGGTTGCAGCTGATGATCCGATGCATTGCTCCCCCCCCCCCCCCCCCCCCCCCCCTTGCCAGGTGATCCTAATTCACTTGTCCAACATCACCGGTTTAAACGACGATTACAGCGGCCGCACGATGAGTTTGATAACCTCAGATTTGGGAGGCATCTGTATGGCTGTAACCTCCGCACTCTCGAAAGGATGGCTCAAGGTACGCGGAGCTGGTTTTCCCACCCCTCCCCCGACCCAGACACCCACAAGCACATGCACTCGTACTCTCTTTCATCTTCACAGCTTCATGAGCACGAGCGTGCGCGCACGCACACCCACCCACCCACACACACGCACACCCTCACACATACACACTTTGTTACCTCTCTCACCAGCCTGCGCAATAAAACGCATCTGAAGGAATGCCAAATTATAGACGCAGTCATACATTCAATGCTAGCACACAAAAGGTGCATTGATACACGCTGTCACTCACATCAACACGCAGGTATACACACAGACGCCCTTCTTCACACACATACATGCAAGCAGCAAAAACACACACCCACGCACACACACACACACGCACAAACACACGCGCGCGCATGCATACGCAAGTGCACGCGCGCACACACGCGCATTTTAACAGGCATATGTATATGGACACGCACATATATGGACACGCGCAAACACGCTTAAGAGACATAGAAGCACACACTTGCCTTTTGTTTTTATCTCACGTAACAGACCACCCTCACCAGAGTGCAAGAAGAAATCGAATCGATGTACACTATCGCAGTCAATACGGCAATCTTCCACCCTAACTGCGGACATATCAGCCCACACGAATACGCACACAGACGCACACACGTACACACACAAACACACACACACACACACACATGCACGAACACGCCCGCACATTTACATTAGCACCCTAATATCTCATTGGGTTGAACTAACAGCAACTCGCATATGCTTACATCTCTCTTAGACGAGCACGCACACCAGACTATTCAAATGCTCATGTACCTCAACAGTTCGTGCACACCAATCTATGTTTTTGTCGATGTTGTCATGAATATGTACAACCTCATCTAGGCATGGACACACTGACACACACGCTCGCAAATCGCATCCCATGTCCATCTCTTTATTACAAATTTCGCTGTGTCGTTCCCCCCACAGTGGTTGTTTTTTGTAATAGGCTGCTGCTACGGCGCCTCCACTTTCTACCACGCTGCTCTCATCTACATCGAGTCCTACTACACCATGCCACACGGAGTCTGCAAAAATATGGTGCTCGCGATGGCCGCTGTCTTCTTCACCTCCTGGTTCATGTTCCCGGGCCTCTTTCTCGCCGGTCCCGAGGGCACAAACGCTCTGTCATGGGCCGGAAGCACAATTGGTGAGCTCCCCCTTTCACCTATTTACCTCGCCACCCCACTCTCATTGCTCTCCATAAATCCATCAGAATCCATCGCTAGAGCGGAGTTTTGCACAACCTCGAATTACCTTGTCTTTCTCGCCCCCTGACCAGCTATGCGCCAATGACAGGTCACACGGTGGCCGATCTGCTATCTAAAAACGCATGGGGGATGATCGGACACTTCCTTCGTCTCGAGGTGCGTATTATAGGTTTGTCAAGCGCAGATTGTGTGTGTGTGTGTGTGTGTGTGTGTGTGCGCGCGCGCGTGTGTGTGTGTGTGTGTGTGTGTGTGTGCTGACAACTGTTGGGCAAGCACCTGGTCACTGAACCACGTCCGTCCCTGACAGATCCACAAACATATTATCATTCACGGAGACGTGCGACGCCCGATCACGGTGAACACCCTCGGGCGTGAGGTGACGGTGTCGTGCTTTGTGGACAAGGAGGAGGAGGATGAGGATGAACGCATCTCGACTAAGACTTACGCCAACCGCGCGAGCTTTATGAAGATGAGGAACGACATGGAGCAGCGCGGCATCCAGACGCGCAAGTCTTTGGAAATGCTAGCGCCGCCACCCGCACTGAACGACGGCTCTATCGTCCTCGCGGTCGCGGACCCGATGACTCTGACCTTTTTCACGCAACAGCTGTCGCAGCTAGACGCCACCATTCGCGCGACACCCGCGATGGGGCAGGGCCAGCTGGAGCAGGTGTTGGAGAAGGGTGGCTTTGATGGCGTACTGGTATCTCCCGAGTATATTCAGCAGGTGGGGTTGGTGCAGCGACTGAAGGACAAGTACCACATGCCGGTCTATGCCTTTGGCTGGGGCAAGTCGTCACCATGGCGCAGCGTGATTGAAGGGTCGGGCGTGGATGGTTGGCTGGAGGGGCCCTACTTTGGGAGCACTTTTGACACAGACGCACTCAGCGATGCCATAGCCGAGATGCAAAGGATTAAAACCTCTTACAGCATGGTCATGAACGGAGTGGGCATGAACGGCGCGGGAATGAACGGAGTGGGCATGAATGGAATGGGCATGGACGGAGTGGGCATGAACGGCGCGGGAATGAATGGAGTGGGGATGAATGGTATGGCAGGTTATGGCTCTGTGGGCAACAATATGTACTCCATGCCGATGATGAGTCAGCAGGCAGTCATGATGCCGCAGTCAGCCCCGCAGATGATGGGTGGGATGTCGCAGACTCAGCAGCCGGCGATGATGGGCGGTATGCAAGGCGCTTCGCCGCATTGCTCGGTGGGGAATTTGCAGAACATGGAGGGGCAGCAGGCAGTGGGCTCTCCGCAGGTGCTTGCCAGCAGTTGGCAGCAATCTGCTCTTCACGGCGGGATGGGACAGCAGCAGCAGTACGGCCAAGTGCAACAGATGCCAATGATGGTGGGGATGCAGGCCCCGGCCAGTCCTGGTGGCGTCCAAACCCCGCCTCACACAATGGCGGGGCAACCGCAGATGAGCCCGCAGCAGCTTCAGCAGCAGCTGTATTTCATGCAACAGCTCCAGCAGCGACAACTACAGCAGCAGCAGTATCAGGGCGGCACAGGGCAGCGTTGAAGTGGAAGCACAGAGAATCGCTCTGTCTCTTTTGCCGTAGGCAGTGTTTGAGTGGATGGCGTAGCCGTGCGGTTTGCAGTTCGTATAGACGCTTCCCTCTTGCTTGATTAAGTTTGTGATAAGTAAACATGAGCACGTATTTTCATCATGTATTTAACGTAGTATGATACCGTAATGCCCTCCTCTATGGCAGCTCCAGCGGGAGTCGTGAACATGGCGACTGAGTGAGATCGCTGCTTCCCCCGTAGTATTTGTTTAATTGGCAGCGGTTTTAGTCGGTGGGGCAGGTCAGGTGTCCTTTTAATTTTCCATTACTTCTCGGATCCGCCGATTTGCCAAATGCTCCTGCAGCTTATATTCCTCCTTCCTTCATCCAGTAGTGCGGTGAATGTATGATATTTGTCGCTTTTATCACCCGCGTTAATCCTCCTCGCGCCAGTTTCATCCCCAACCTCTCTATTCCGGCTTCACTTTTCAGTATTATCAGCTCACTTGTTGATGCCAATGAAGAGTGCGCGATCAATCTCCTAGTGTTCTTTGTCATTACCACGCGTTGGCATCCCTGCCATTGGTTCACAAAGCATATTATCTTTTCAGAAAGGCAATGCAAGTCAGCGGCGATATGAGGCACGTAGAAGACCAAACATTTTTATTGTCATTCTCCAATCACTTGTGATCCCAACTCTTCCCACTGCCCTACAGCCGCATGTTCTCACTCCCGCCACTATCCCACGCACCCTTGCAATCCTCGAGCCTCACAGTTTGACCTGCGACTGAGCACATCAGCTATTGAGTTATCATGGAAACCAAAAGTCTCTCCTCGTTGCCCTTCACGTCATGACCATGAGTCATTGAAGTTGTATACACACCCCGTACGAAACCCGTGCACCGCAACACTCACCATTTCTCGGTGGGACCAACATTGTGTGAAGAGGAGGCGTGCACCAAATGCGAAATCTCAACAGTTGATAACATATTATTGTCTTTGTTTTTAGCGCTTTCCCGACGCGCCGAATGTACATGTCCGCCATTTTCGAGTGGCTAATGAAAGTAAATGTTGTACACCTACGCTAGTTTCCGGTGCTGCCCGTCCTTCTCCTCCGCAAAGCCATGCTAACCGCTGGGAATTTTTTTTCGCCTCTAGTATTAATCGGTTTCGTTCACGTTGCCCTTTTCATGCGTGTACCAATAGTAAGCTTTCCAACTCGCTTGTGCCACGCGCGTTCGTATGTCTCGGGGCTCACCTTCCAGGCGAGCTCATACACGTGCGTCTCATGGCCGATGTAGAGCGCGGCGTGCATAGCATTCCATCATGTAGATGGCAAGTAGGGCGGGTAGGGCGCCATTAGCTTTAGCGCCATCATGAGCGCATCGAAAAAGCTAGCACGAGAGAAACGGGTGAGCATGATGGATGAATTGGAGTACTCCAACCACTGCGCTAGGAATCAAGTGCGCTCGGGCTTGGGTCATGGCCCCGCTAGTCCTTTGGGCTTGTAGGTGGGTGACCATGCCAACGCCATACCTCCCAAATCTTGATGACGGAGCAGATCCGCCAAGTTTCAATCCGTGATATGCATGTCACGAATGATTCGGATGGTGGTGCGTCGCCCCACGTCGCTCTCATGCTTGTAGGTGGGCGTATCGTTGAGATGAATGACTGCCGGGTAGCTGTCGATGACGCGTCCCCGCTTGGCGTTTTTCATAACGCCGGAGGAGCCCACAAGCGCGCACTTGGTGAAGCAGGAAGTCTTGAAGTTGACCGGGACGACTGACGGTTTGTAAGACTACTCGCGATCCATCAAGTTGTAGGTCGATAGTTTTACGAAAAGCACTATAGGAACGCGGACATGGGAAAAGGGAGGAGAACCAAGAGGGCAAGAGTGACAAGAGGGTCACGCGGAATCTAGGGCATGGCAAAGGGGAAGCACTATAATGTGCATAAGCCTAGCAAAGAAAACACGAGAGAACACAAGATACTCCCATGCAACCCTGAAAACGCGACACGTGGAGGCGAAAAGTGGCGGCGCCTCATGCCCCGCGCGAGGAAGCACGGGGACGCTTGCGGCCCACGGCGAGGGTAAGAGCGCCGTGGCAGGAGAAGGCATCCCAAGGAGGAAGAAACGGTCTCCACACCGTCCGCAGCGGCGGACAACCCGCGCAAGACGTTGTCCGAGTGAGCGTCATGGACCGCGCGAGAAGTTTTTGGCGCCGAGGCCAACAACTTGCCCACATGGATCCCTTTAGAGGCGGCTGTCAGCTTGGCCAATTCTGCCAAAAAAGCCGTGGCGTGGCCACCGAGAGCCACAAACTCCATGACAGCAAAGGGAATAAAGCGGATGTTGGGGCGACTCCTCACCCCCTCCGAGTACTTCTCGAGCTTGTTCGTATCAGCACGGCTTTAGAGCGACTGTTAGAGACCGGCGGCTAGATACTCAGAACATACCAACAACTCGGCATCAAGAGTAAGTTTCGAGCACCGGATGCCGTTGTAGTGCAAAGCACCTACCCACGCGGGGAGGCCGTTTTTGCTGTTGGGGAGTTGAATTGACATCGTGGGTCCGTAAAAACCTTGATGCCAACCCCGAGTGAACCACGAACCTTGGAGATGATTTCTGCAAGGGCTGTCACTAACCAAGAGTGAGCGGTATGGACCGAGGCATCCCGCCGCATCGAGCCCAGTGGTCAGCAAATACATTTACACACGCGTCATCCGATATGTCAACACCCGCCGACGCGAACACACCCCGCGTAGCTTGAATCGAGAGATGGCAAGAAGGACAAGCAGTGGGGAAGCGTAGAGTCAAGAGGAGGTGGGATGAGGGTAGACCGAAGATGCGACTGACCGCGACGCGAATAACGGCGTGGTAGTAGTGCTCAGGGAACTTGTCACGAAGCTCGCCTAGGCGGTCCATTGTGGGCGGGATCGAAGCCAAAAAAGCAAGGTCACCGTGGCCGAGACAAGATGCAACCCGCCAAGAGTCCGACGGAGCGCAGCTAGAAAGCTAGGGCGCGAGGTTGACGAAGCGAAGCAAGTTGACGCGCTCATTGATGTCGGCTTGGCGCCTTGGAAAGATATCCGTTGCAATCGCGGGAGGGGTACGAGCGAGGGCATCAAGGATCCCAGCAATGTGCTCGTTGTTGGTCGAGCTTCGGCTACGCAGCCTGCACGAGTCGCCGTCGGACTTTAGGGGAAAGCATCGCTAAGGCCGTGGTTATGAGGATTTCGGACTCGGCGAGAGCATGAGAACCGCACGTGGCATCCAAGCGCGCCCACGCCAAAGCGAGTTCGAACGACCACATGGGTTCGTTGTCATCGTTGTCTCCGTCCGGTGCACTAGGCCGGTGGGACACCTCCGTGATCATGGCTGTCGCTAGCCGTCCGAAAATGGTGGGCTCCATCGGAACATAGTCGTGGGAATCCCCGCGCACACGAGCATCTTGCGTTGTAATAAACGAATAGCGGAGCCCACCACCACACCGGCCGCTCCGGCGCGGGCGGCATCCGCCAAAGTGACCAAGTCCCCGACCCCCGTGCCTCCGATGAAAACGTATGGGAAGAGACATCTCGGAGCGAGTTTTGTGGGGTAGACTAGCTGCGGAAAGGCCCAATATATCAGCCGCCACATCAAGCGTGGTATTGTCAGCGCGCTCTAGGAAGGTTTAGACGGTATCACAGTAGTCCTCGCCCTTGCCAAGACCGCGAGGGACCGTACGGGCAAAGTGTGCGAAGCGGTGGTTGCAGTGTTGATGGATATGAAGCACGGTGTGAGAGCGCCGGAGGGCCTTCAACACGTAATACTAAAGTATGCGTTCGTCGCAAACGCAGTCGCGGTGGAGGCAGAAGTGCCCGGCGAGCTTCTCACTTGGGGCGGCCACGTTGCCGACCAACTTTTTTGTGTGCTCGCTTGCGTCGTTGAAGCCCATCTCTCCTCGCTCGGGTGCCAGCGTAAATCGTTGTGGACATCGTGCAACCACGCATAATACTCCAAATTAACCTCCACCGAGCAGCCCTTCTTGGCATGTCACTACCCCTGGAGCACCTACTCCACCGTGATGTTGCTCCACTCAAAGCCGCCGTTGGGGAGATACTGCTTCATCACCCAGCCGCCAAGGTCGTTCGCGTCCATGTACATGATGTTCTTGTTTGGCTTGGTCGGGTCGTAATCAGCAACAGCCGGCGAATTAGTAGCCTTCGCGTACCGGTGCGAAATCACACACATCCCACCCCGAATCCCGCGCTCGGAAAAGGTGTACTTCTCCGGATTGGTGTGGATGAGCTCGACCTAACTAAGTCCCTGCCTTTTGAGCCTCAAGGATGATCCCGTCGATGCACATTCCCGGCAAGGTGATGAAGTGCGCCGGGTCGAGTCCGAACTGTTGTATGCACATGTCGCGGAACACCTCAAACACGTCCGTGATGAGAAGCACATCGGTCTCCAAACATAGGTCGTGATAGTCGCGGAACGTCTTGCAATCTAAACGCTCCCACACCCACATCGCCTGCTCGTAGTCGTCCTCGGAGCACTCTTCCCCGTTGAGATCGTTGTAAAATCGCTCGCGGGACGGCAGCACGGTGTAGTATCTTGGCCACCGAGTCAAACCCCTTCTACGGGAACACGCCCTTCCTCGTCACCCGGAAGAGATTGAAGTAGTATTTAGTTTACACGCCAGTGTAAAAGCGAACTCAACGCGGATCCAATGCGAATAGATAGTTCTATCTTTGCAATCTCGGTACATGTGTACCTAACTGAGCGACTACTGATAATGAATAATCGATATCGCGCGTGATACGCGCGGTTTTTTTCAATTAAAAAAATTCTTATAAGAAAAAGTAGCGGAGAAGTAGCCGTCGGGTAAGTGCCGGGTAGTTAGGGTTTCCCTCCCTGCTTGTCTCTTACCTGTACACAATTTAAGGCCGGTTCTTAGATGAACTTAGCCACCATCCGCGAAAGATGAGTAGCGGTCGGGTTCATGTCACTTTCGACGAGACTTCAGACTGAACTAAAGTCACTTCACTTCAGGCTGAACTACTGAAGTCGACTGAATTGTAGTTCAGCACAACCCTTGTTTTTTTTAGTGTTGTGCTGAAGTCTATATCTGAGAATTCAGACTGAACTGAAGTCACTTCAGGGACTTCAGCCTGAATTCAGCTGAACAGTGTTGAGGCCTGAATTTAGTTGAAACTTCAGGACCTGAATTCAGGCTGAAGTGACTTCAGTTTAGTTGTTCAGTTGAATTCAGGCTCTAAACTGAACTCGGCCTGAATTCAGGATCACTGGGATACAACCGAGCTCCCGACAAGTACGAAATTCCATACATAAGGCCTTATGTAATCCCATGATACAAATATACTATTTATCAGTACTTACTCAGTACATCGCAACACGGCCACAAATGGGTGACTGTTGTAAGTAATACCGCATACGTATTAGTTGCAGATAGCTACTGTAAGCTATTCTAGATATGATTAGTACATGTCTAGATCGGACATACCGATAAACTGTTTGACTCGGTACAGAGCTGTCGCTAGGCTACAGCTCTCACACTTCTGTTGTCCCGACACCACGCATGTAGGCTGGTTGTCGCCTTAACTGTTCCGTTTGCGGGACTGTGACTGTAACTACGTTTGCGTACGTTATCTTCCACACTAACTGTGTTTGCATGGTTCAATAGGTTATGGGCCCCCGCCTCACGTCACTCACGCGCGACAACCTGGTTCGGCGAGCTGCGATCGACAGCTCTCCCGCAGAAGGCAAGTTTCTATAGACACCTAGTACTTTCAACCTGTAGTCGGCGGTATCGCCAGTATAAACTGCGATTTTTAAAACCCGCCACCACCCTCTTAAGCCAGCCACCCGCCGGAGATAGCCAGCCAACCACACCGACGCACTCGTCGTGTGTGGACAGGGTGCACACAGGTCCAAGCTGGAGAACGGGGGGGTGCACTGTCGGGTGAATACGCATCCACAGGTTGCACGCTAGCCGTAGCTTACCTTTTTTATTTTCATATTAGCTTATCGACTAGGCCATCAGCGCAGCTCTCCACCTGTCCTGGCCTTGGCCTCGACTTGTGCCCCACACTGGGTGGAGGATACAGAAAAGGTGCTCTGAGACACCCCGGGGCTACAGGCCGAGGGGTCGGCGGGCATCAGGCCGTCTCTTTGCATACCGCTGTTAGGCACGAGTCCGGCTAGCGGTTTTTACCGCTGCCTGTTTTTTCTTCCAGCTCTTTCTTTTTTGCCCTCTGTCGAAATGGCGCAGAAAAACCCGCCTGTTTCACCTGTTGGTTCCCCTGAGTCAGGCTCTCAGCAGAGCACTGTCCATACTACCCAGGGTGTTCTCGAGCTGCTACGTGTGCAACTGACGCGCCTTGACGCGTATCTCGACTCGCGGTCGGCCGCCATTGCTGCGGGTGCTATATCGCACCCCCCTGTAGCTCAGCGCCGCCACGATGCTCACCTCGCACACTTTCCGGACGGCCACCACGTGCACACCCTCCCCCTCGAACACCCCCCGGATACTCTCGCGCTGATCTTTGCACAAGTGGCGCGCTTGACAGCTCGTTTCGACTTGCAGTCGGCCGCGGGTGCTGTTGCTGCTGCGGGTGCTAATCCGCACCCCCCTGTCGCTCAGCGCCGCCACGTCGCTCACCTCGCACACTTTCCGGAGGGCCACCACGTGCACGACCTCCCCCTCGAACACCCCCCGGATCCCCTCGTCCTGCTCGTTGCGCAAGTGGCACACTTGACAGCTCGTTTCGACTCGCTGTCGGCCGAGGATGCTGTTGTTGCTGCGAGTACTCTTCCGCACCCCGCCGTCGCACAGCGCCGCCTCGATGCGCACCGCGAGCCCTCGCCCCCCAAACTCGTAGGTGAACACTTGCAACCCCCCAAATACCCCCCCGATGATTCTGCCCTACATCGCGACCCCTCCCATCACGACATCGCGGTTGAACAACTCCCGCCACCCCCCCCCTTAATAACGGTACTCATTATTTCTCGACGGATATCACCAAATCAAAGGGCGGCCGAACAGGGACAGCTCACCGGATTAACAAAAATCAAATCTAGGCTGACTTCAGTCCGGTCGGGTTCATGCCACTTTCGACGAGACTTCAGACTGAAATGAAGTGACGTCAGGCTGAACTACTGAAGTGGACTGAACTGAAGTGACTTCAGCACAACCCTGGTTCGAACTTGGATAGAGCCGAGCTCCCGACAAGTACGAATTTCCATACATAAGGCCTTATTTAATCCCATGATACAAATATACTACTTTTCAGAACTTACTCAGTACATCTCAACACGGCCACAAATGTGTGACAAATAACGGTACGCAGTATTTCTCGACGGATATCGCCAAATCAGAACGAGTGCGGCCGAACAGGGACAGTTCACCCGATTAAAAAAATCAAATCTAGGCTGACTTCAGTCCGGTCGGGTTCATGCCACTTTCGACGATGAGACTTTAGACTGACCTGAAGTCACTTCACTTCAAGCTGAACTACTGAAGTCGACTGAACTGAAGTGACTTCAGCACAACCCTGGTTTTTTCCTCCTTCCTTCTTTTTGCTTGGTGGTCTCCGTTGCTTTTTCTTGTAAGAAATTGTTTAATACGGTAGATATCTCCCTCAGTGTAATTTACCTGTACTGTAGATATCTCCCCCAGTGTAATTTACTCCAAACAATTTCCTACTCTGCCGTAACTCCCGTATCTCGATACGGTAGATTACCAAAATATTTCTATTGTATATTATTATTCTCGCCACATTGCTTAATTTGTCAGTACCGTACGGGTAATCCTTACACCAGACAGAGCCACAATTTAGTGTTTCCGTTTGCCGTGCTGTGGATTCCGTGATCCGCTTGTCGCTCTGCTTGACCTTTTACATTGTTCCCCTCCCTTTTCCCCGGCCCGTACTCATGTTGTTCTTCTCATAATCAATATTGTTTTTACCCGGATGGATGATGACGATGTCGTCCGTTAATAAGCTTATTAAAAATTTCTTACAAGAAAAAGCAGTGGAGGCCACCAAGCAGAAAAGAAGAAAGGAGGAAAAATAAATCTAAGCCCGAGGAACAGGAAGGCATGCTACAGCACCAGCACTGCCCTCCTGAAAAGCGTCGCGGAGATAAGAACCCAGAGTGCCATGAAGAGCAGCAGAAAGACGTTGCATGAATTCTCGTCGCACATCCCCCAAAACACGCCGAAACGGAAGAGAAGTAGATCGACGAACAAAATGTTGCATACGGACATAACTGTCAGAGCGCAAGAAACGAGAGTCAGCGGCCCCTATGCCAGGGAAGCGACGAACAGCCACCAAAATAGCCAAGCGATCGACCAACTTAGCCGCCATCGGCGCCAACCGGCCCCCATCCTCCATGGCGAAGGGGTAGTAGTCATGGACCGACTGAACCGAAGGCGTGCCAAGCAAAGCGGAAGTGCGGAGGTCCGCATCAAGTTTGCCTTGTTGAGCTCCCAATGCAAGGCTGCCAGGGAGTGGAAGGCGAGCACCTATACGAGGAACGTTGGTGTTCGTGCGAGCACTTGTAACCGTCACATCAACAACAAGATGACGGTGCGGAGCCATGAAGTCCAACCAAACCACATCCCAAGGACGAACACGTGAAGCTCCCGACCGAAGTCCGTTAATAAGTAGATCGGTACTGGTACATATATTTTTCCTGCTGCTGAATAATATGTAATCCTTCAGCAAACTGTGGAGGGTTGTCCATCTCGAATACTAAATAAATATGTTGTTACGAGTAGTGCTGGAAAGATACTCTCTAAATTATGACGAGCTTACTATGTATGCATGCATGCGGAGGACGCTCGCGGGGGCGGAAAGCCGAAAGCCCAGACGGGGAGGGGCGCCTAAAATTCTAAAAAACCATCATACGTTCTAGCAATGGCTAATATAAACATTACCGAATTGTCCAGATCGTGCAGCTAGGGTTTCCTCCACAATAATCCCGCAGGTTGATAAGCAAGTGGATTTTGATTCAACGACCATGCCATTTAGCAAAGCCTATTTTGAGGACATATACGGGCTAGAAGCCTCCGGCACGCCTCGGAGACCTTTGCTGAAAGTTGATTCGGGGATTGGCCAGGGCTCACCCGTTCCCGCCGGCCCACCTACCGGGGGAAGATGGTGGCCAAGGGTATGAATGCAGTAGCATGTACATCCGAATGCCTAAAAACAGCCAGACATCGCCGGGAGTGATCTCCCATGTAGTCCCAAAACCAAGGGTCTGGCCTCTGTGAGTCATCTTGTTAGCCATCTCGGGCACCCGCTCATCAAGGGAGCACGCTATGAAGTACTAGAGCTCGTTGCACTATGTGGTTTTGTGCATAGTCAACTAAGCAAGGCGGTTGTAGGCGTTTCGCAGCGAAGGGTCGATGGTCCTCCATTGATGGAGGCGCCAAACATGACCCTTGACGGTGAGGACATCATCGCGAACGTCCTTTGCCTTAGGGCCGTCGACCGGCTCGTCGTCGGCCTCCAGCGGCTCGTCCAACAACAACTCCGCGGCGTCTTCTTCATGGTCAACTTCCAGGTCCACAACCGTCTCAGCATCATCGTGATCAATGCGATTAGCTAAGGGGACTCTACACGCCCGGGGTCTATGTGCGGAGGCATCGCGGCCGAGGGGAGGACGACCGCACGTGCCTTTACCATGGCCACTTCGACTCCCGCGCCCACGGCCTCGACCTCTGCCTCCACCAGCATGCCCCCCTTCAGCTTATGTATCAAACGAGGGAGCACTCGTCGCATGATACACAACACATTTATCGGTAATGTACAATGGACATTTTAATATCGTACACGCGTTTTTTCAGACGCAATAATCGCGTCAAAACACGCCACCAACGCACACGTACCATTCGCTCATAGCCATTGTTGCTTACGCGTTCCTAACACTGTCAATACGGCGCCATTCGCGCTGAAACTCCGAACAAGTGTTGCTAATAAGACCACAACATTATCAAATACGGAAGCTGAAGGTGTGCGGTTGCATATTCTCCTTACGCGGATAGGTCGCCACGGCAGGTGTGCTCTGTCGGCACATGCAACCACCCACTAGCCCGCTTACTCGCCCCCGCCGTAAAGCAACCGCCGACACCAACATCCCCGATACCCGCCGGATTTTTTGCGAAATGACCAGCTTGATACCAAACACAGGCAACCATGTGGGGATTTCTTGAGTTTTGTTGTATCGACGAAGTATCACGATGCATTCTGAGTCTATCTTTGGTGTGTATTTTGCAGGAGAGTGCCATGGCGGCTCAGAAACGGCGAATACGCACCCTGGACGGCGAGTGCTTGGACTCCCTCGCGGAAGGTTCGACGAAAAGTACCGGTCCGAACCGGCCCGATACCCAGATAGCGCATGCACGATATGCATAGGCCCGCTATTGACTCCTATGGTAGTCGTGGAGCGCGAGACGTGGGAGACTTTGTTTCATGCAGCAACATTCGATGAGCTCGATCGGGACTTCAAAAAATCCAACGCGTCCAAGGTTGTGAAGTTGGTCGGCTTCCCTCCCGACCTATTGAGTAGTTGGATGAAAGACATAGCCACGACAACGAGGACGGGGAAGTCAGCATGTCATTTTTGGGACCGCGAGTTTCGCTCCGTGCAGTTTTGTGACCGTGGGAGCTGCAAGAAGTCGGGAGTCGGCTGCAGGGTTCGCGGGTGGGGTTTTTATACTTGTTACGCGATGGAGCAATTGGCTGGGATGCATCTAACGCGACAAGCAGGCGCGGACGTCGCGTACGGGAGCATCCGGAGGAGGAATAGCACGCTGAAGATAATCGTCCCACCTGGCACGGTGACGGAGACGCTGAGGAAACAGCCTAACGGTATCGTTACGTCGGAGGTTACCTTCAAGTTCAGCACTGCCAAGGTTGTTGTCAATGTAGATTCTCCAAGCACATGCCGACCCAAGCTATCAGCCTCTCATCCTCTTTCGACGGGGGCCGAGGACGCCGATTTGTCAAGGTACCCCCACCTCCCCCCATGGGACTGCAATCAGCGCGAGTATGCGCATTTCAAGTTTATGCAGTCTGTTAGGGACGAGCCGGAGATTTACAGCAGCAAACTTCAGCTGCCTGATGTTGAGCACCTGCAGCAACGGGCAGCGAGCTGGGCGTTTCCTGAGCCCACCTTGCGCCCAGCGGGGGGGAAGATAAAGTATTCACTAGCCTTCCCAGTCACAGCACAACCATATCAACACCCGCGCCTGGCGAAAAGCAAGGCTCGCTTCGCGATCTATGCTGACCACCGGCGAGTGGTCGAGGCGTGGAACGCTGCGGACGCTAGGCGCACGGCATGGGAGAAGAAACTGAAGGAGGAAGGAGAGTACCTACAGAAGAGGAACAAGCGGCTGCGGTTGATGGTCGTGCCTTAGGGGCGGGAGCGCCTCAAGCAAAACATGCAATACTCGCCCAGCCGGGACCCCATGTTCAACGGCCAAGACAAGGCAACGGGTTTAAAGCATGCCATGGAGCTGTCGGAGGTGCCAGCCCTAGCAACGAACACTTATCAATATGACGCATGGATAACAAACTTTTTTGGGGCATATTGTGCAGCATCTAGCAAGCGCCGCCGGCGGTAGGCAATCATACGTAATCATTTCTGTTGTTACATTTCTGTCACCCCCCCCTTGCCTTTTTCACTGCACGAGATTCATTAAAGTTGTGGGTAGGGTACTTGGTTTTGAGTTTGTTTTGGGTTTGCTCGTGAGCCTCCCTCTTGGCCTTCGACACGTGGCCAGTGCCTCTGACATGCACTCTAGTATGCCGAAGTTGCTGCATGCGTGATGGTTGGGCTCGCATCATCATCGTCATATGCACTCGGGTGAGCACCACCTTCGACACATTCCCCCTCCTTGCTGAGCGCTTTCGGGCAAAGAACTTTGTCATCTGGTGCATGGCCTCAGCTCCTTGACTACACCATTTCATTAAGCCACCCCATTGTCTCACAAGGTTGCCCATGTGACACGCCATAATGTGCATATAGACAGTCACGTGAGAGTCAGCGGCCACCTCCAAATATGCAGCCATAAATTGGGCGCCCAGATTGTCCAATTCCTGCGCATGCGCCTCGACAGCCACTGGTTCGATGTCATCGCATCCTCTCGTGACAGCATCATTGAAAAGGAAGGACGCCTCCCAAACTGCCAGTGCTTCCGCGTAGACATCCTCATTCATCTCGCCACTGCTGTGATCTTTAATGGCGATCTTCAGGATAGTATCGTAGATGTCAAGGAGCAGACGGCATGTCGACCCCGGCCAGCTCTCTGCAGAAACGTTCAGCTTCTTCACACCCTTTTCGGTCTGGAGGTAGATATCGTCACTGATAATTAAGGATAAATTCTCGTAACACCACGGCCCAACCTGCTTGAACTGCTCTTCATCACAGTTTTCATGTACGGTATGAATGAAGATCTGTGGCACCACCCTCAATAGGTTGTGCAGGATGTCCGCGATGTAGTACATCACGCTAGGCATGGGCATAAAGGGTTGGCGACCTCTGCATTGGCCGAAGTGTTGTTGCTGCAAGGCTTGGCGCTTGCTCGTAGTCATGCCCTCCGTCGATGGGGTCTCACTGGCCGCAGTGACAGAGGAAGCACAATCTGCCAAAATAATTACACATATCAGCAAGTCACACACACACACACACACACACACACACACACACACACACACACACACACACACACACACACACACACACACACACACACACACACACACACACACACACACACACACACACACACACACACACACACACATGTGAATCGCAATCGAATGATATTGAAACGCACCGGGAGCAGGGAAAACATAATCATAGTCTACAACTACGTGCGCCATCTGCGACATTTCCTGAATCGTTCGCCGAGGCAGTCCATCAAAGGGATCCCAAGCTGACTTTGTCCTGAATAGGTGCTCTTTTCTTGCCTTGCAGTAAATGCACGGGTACTTCGACGAGCACCCACAGAGCCCTAGCCATCCGTTAAGTAGCTTGAGGTCTCCACCCATACACGACTGCACACTGTGGTGCCTCCCGTTCACAATAAGATCTTCAGCGACCAGGTTTTGCATCAGCTTTGGAATTCCGGGCAGCTCCGCATGATGTCCTCGTAGCAATCATCACGAAGATAGAAGGAGCATGGCAGGTTGTTCTCCACTGAATTGACCAGAAAACCCTCCTTTCCCTTCACACCTACCACTGAGCTGTGAAGGGTCATATACAATCTGTGCACATCATTGTGCACGTAAAATACATTTTCAGTATAACGTATCGACTGGTAATCTGACTATGCTTATAGCATCAATAATACGCAAAGAAATCACCTTCAGCACCACCACAGTCCCATTTGTTCTAGTGGAGTTGAAAATTCCGGAAGCATCGGCAATGACTTGCACCCGCAATTCCTCACCGGGCTTGATCAGTCCTTCCTTCAG
Source organism: Tetraselmis chui (assembly GCA_026401115.1). Lineage (NCBI taxonomy): Eukaryota > Viridiplantae > Chlorophyta > Chlorodendrophyceae > Chlorodendrales > Chlorodendraceae > Tetraselmis > Tetraselmis chui. The sequence continues at coordinate 68,642 of JAPMLY010000774.1, forward strand.
CAGCCTCCGTGCACGGTGTTGCAATACTAGTGATAGATCCAATGTTGTCGACACTAAGTCTGTCGACGATTGCAACCCTACAGCGTTCAATTCCTGCTCTTGGGTTTGTAGCACTGTAAGTACGGCTGGCCATTTGCACATCTGAGCTCCTCATGGCAACACCCAACTCACCATCTCTTCCATGTCCTCATCCCATTTGTGCGTTGTTAGGTTGATAAGACGTTGATATGCATCTCGTGATAGTCTCAGATCGGTGTAGACCTGCAACCCATTTCGCTCCCACATGTCTCTTATCGCATGCAGTGCACGTTCCTCGTCTGCTTTGAACATATGTTTAAATTGCTTAGATTGCAAAATAGCACTTAAAAGCTTTGGGTAGTTAACTAGCAAAGCACCCAAAATGAAACGGGGTGTGTGTGCTGCTCGAACATCATAGGGATGTCCAGCCAGGTCCCCCGCCTCACGCAATTCCTCGCCGCGTCTATGCTCTCTATCCACACTGCGATCACCCGCCTCCTCCTCGCCGTCCCCGCCGAACACACGTTGCCAACTGTCGTCGTTACCGACAGCCTGAGTCAACCAATTCTCTAACTGTTCAGCTTTGCGTCCGATGTACCTTTGCACTGTCGCGCGTGAAGCGGTATCTCGAAGTTTGTACGACAGCCCGCTCGGTCTTTGCCGCTGATGATGCAACCGCCGGCGGCGGTGAGGCTCGGCCTCGGCGTCGTCACTACTACCACGGTCTTCCACGTCGCTGCTTCTCCCACTGTTATTGGCAGTATTTCCCGGTGCGCCTCCTCGATCGGCGCTTTGCTTCAACAGTATTTTGCGTTTCAGCCGTGCCACTTCTTGCTGAATCTTCTTGCGCTTAATCTCTTCCTCGACAATTTGCCTTTCTAGTTCCGATACTTGCGACCGCAGACTTTTTTCACTATCCTTATGGTTGTCAACCTTCGCCCTCCATTATCTTTCCGCCTCATTCGAACTAACTACCTTTCGGCGGAGGTTGCGGACGCGTGACTGCAAATTCTGCACGGTTGTTGTTTCACGGATTCTCGCGCGGGCAGTGTCAGCGCGGGATGGTGAGTCGTTGTTGTTTTTGTTGACGATGATACCGACGCCGCCTCGTCGCTCCCCCACTTCGACACTCGGGCGGCTACCTGCGATGGATACTTCCGCAGCCACGGCATGCTCCCTCGCCTGCCGTCTTATTGCCGCTCGCTGCCTCTTGGACTGAAAAGGCATATTGCCTGCGGGTTTCGACGTGTTGTTGCTGAGAAATGGTATGTTTTACCGATGATAAGTCGACATGCCGCAATACGGTAACCATCGCTAGCTCCACTACTGGGCCGCCTATCA